>JAULBS010102616.1:0-15924 GCA_032355785.1 Symmetromphalus regularis
TGGCTTTTTGCAACAAATTGTGGACCACTGGTTGGAACCGAAAATAGCCCAAACTGCAACGGGGTCCACTGAAAAGAATCGATACGACGCCCCCCCCCCCCCCCTCAGTACTTACAAATTACTGCCGGTATATTAACCCATAAACCCACTTAAACTTTTAACCGAAAAAAAAAAAAATATATATATCAATCGTTACACCGCGGGATATCATTGTTTTCCAGCAGTTTCATTAACCATAACTGTCACAATATTAAAAGTACGAAATAAAACAGATTAATTGAATTGTCCAGTTACGGAAAGAGCGTAAATTGTAGTATTTGTTTTGCTGTATTAGTTTGCCAAAGGAAGGAAGGAAATGACATTATGAACTGCGTGTTTATCATGTAGCATTATATTAGAGCTATTGATTACTACTATGTTTGAAACATAATTATATGTTTGTGATGCTGGTGCTGTAAGTTCATAGTGTTTTATTGAACATATTGAACCATTACATTGTGTTAGCTTGTGATGAATAACTATAGCAATCGTGGTTTTCAATTAAATGTAGGCCGTTAAGGTATTGGTTTGTTTTGTTTAACGACACCACTATAGCATGTTATTAATTATCGGCTATTGGATGTTAAACAATAAATTGATAATTTTGAGGTAGCCTCCAATGGATTTTAAAACACTGTCTTCAGCTTAAGAGTCCGATGTTCGATCACTGGACACCTGAAGCTTATTATAGGTCGTTAACATTCAACATACAAATACACAATTTATTTATTTATTATTATTACATCTCACTTTGTAATCACCTGAGTGGAGCTAATGGGCTGTTTATCAGTGGAATAGCTCAAGAATAAGGTGCGGTGTGTCGTCGGGTCAATCCCCTATAGTGGAGTTATTAAGCTATTTCCCGTTCCAGCCAGTGATCTATAAATGATATGTCAAACATCGTGATATATGGTCAGACAAACGTTAGGTTTATATAAGTGTAGGCTCAGATATGGTCAAAATGTGTTTATGGTAATTACTGCCAATGGAAAAGTAAAGTTTGTTTTATTTAACGACGCCTCTATACTGCCAATGGAAATATACCATCCAAAACCATTTAAACTGTTATTAAAAATCTGTTTGGTTATTTGTTAAAATAAATTGCTTTAAAAACTAAGTCTATCGCATGTGCAGATCCAGGAATTTTAGGATCTTTTATACTGGTGGGGGGTCCAAAGTTAGATATGACCAAGTTATAATGGGAAAGAATAAAAATTGCTGCCCGAAGGTTTCTAGTAAAAATTACCAGTTTTAAAGGCATTCCTTCTCGTTCAAGAAAATAACTTGGTTATTTCTGGCATGTTTGAATCTTCATGGACTGAATACTTTTGATCTCTCGTGACAAGCGAACAGCCCGAGGAAGACTTCAGTTAGGCATCAAGACGAGAATAAAGCAAATTTCTTTATTTGTTTATTAGTCACATTAAAGGAAAACAGTCTGCAAGTAAATAGGACTATTTCTTAAAATGAACTGATAAGTTAGCTTCAATTGCAATTTTCCATTACTAATAGCGTTTTGTTTGCTTAAAATACCAGGGTCATTAAAGGCATGAAGACGGACAGTTCTGTTTATTTTCAATTTGTTCTTTTTTATCACAATAACATTTTCTTATTATCATGTGCTCCAACTTTTCACCCACCAAGTTCAAAACATTATGATGGTCTAATGCACCATCCAGTTGTTAGAGAGAAATTTCCAAATGAAAGAATCTGCCACAATGGTATGATTTATAGTGGCTCCCAATGAGAACACGTATATCCCTTTAATTAAATTAGTCTTGTAAAACGTCACTAATTACCTGTTTTAAAGGAATTTTAATCCAGTTGTAGGCGTTAAAGCAAACACTATCGCAAGCCATCAAAAAAAACTAAAAAAATCGTTGCTATACTCAATATATGTACTTAGCAGAAATGGAAAAATAACATGACCTTGTAGGCCTACAGTACTAATAAATAAAGCATGGATTAAAAGCATACAATTTATACGACGTTAACCGTCGTCTTCGGTGTTTACTGCTGTCTAATGGTTTTGTCTGACAAAAAGACAGACGTCGGGGTTGAGTAGGCTGCTTTAGATTTACGACTGTCATAGTTTTCCCCGGACCAGACTAAAAGCCACTTGGCATGTGAATACTGGATATGTATTGTAGCTTACTAGACTAATGTAATGAATGTCTGTAGCAGATGCAGTTCAAGAAGGGAATGTTTACAACGGCGAAGCAGAAAAAATAATAAGATAAATAATTTTGTAATTAGTGTAATAATAAATTGGAGTAGCGTAACTCGAACTGTGCTTGACAGTGATAGCGTTATGATGGTTACTATCGGCAAACATTATAAAGGACACCATATAAAACAAATTTAGACATACAAGTTCATATATTTTAACCTGTATATAAAAGCTACCTGTACTTAACAGCCATGCATATTAGTTGTACGGCCAGTGACATACGTTTCAAAATTGTTAATTCAATTCAAGCCAAGACTAAGTGAATTTAAAATGTAACTAGTACTTAATTTTCCTTTTGATAAAGCTACAACACTTCTAGGGCAATAAAATGTATATTAACTACTGTATTTGAATGTATAACAAAAAAAATGTCTGGATTATTTATTGCATGTACAGATATTAAATTCAAATTTTCATATTGATAAAGCTACAACACATCAAGGGCAACCAAATGTGTATTAACTACTGTATTTTAATAAATAACAAAACTATGTTAGGATTATTTATTACATGTACAGATATTTAATTCAAATCTTGTTTACACTTATTGTGCAATAACAAACAGTTCATCTCAAGACAATAAATATTTATGTACAATATTTTAAAATATAAATATCTCATGAAAAAACTATAAACATAACTACCATAGCATGCATCTGTGTGACCATAAATAATTTTGTTTATCTCTTTAGGGTTTGTTCCTTGTTATTTACGAATTCACATGCAATGACGCTAATTTTCAGACCCTCAACACCCCAACCCCCAAATAAGTATGTTTAAAATTTTGATTAATTTAAATATGGACCATTAGGAATATATTTTAACCATTTTTGTAAGAATAAACTGTGTTACACATATTCTACTATCACATTTTTTGCAAAAATATTTATTCCCCATGCTCATACCCCCACCAAAATTATACAATTCTTAAGTGAAACAACTGTAAAGTATCACAAATTCACAAGCATAAGCACTATTTATCACAGAAAAATTAATAATAAACAATATTTCACATTACTGCTGCCATAGGAACATTAAAAAAAAATATATGAAAGGAATTTTTAAAAATGTAATAAAAACTAAATATATTCAACAAGAACTTTACGGAAATAAGTCTAGTCTTTAACCCAACTTACAATTTTTGAGAAGCAGACTTAATGCAGAATCACAAAATTTACTACCAACATTTAAGTCTCAAATAACGAAGTCAAGATATACATTATATGCATAAACTGCCAATCATGGGTTGCAACCAAGCCCATGCAAAGCTGGTAATAGGCCCAGGCCAGATGGGAAATGTAGGCCCCCATTTCAAACTGCTCATAAAGCTTTTTCGTAATCTGTGCTAAATAACAGAATGAGCAGGCGCGGATGCAGGAATTCTGAAAGGTAGAGTCCAAATGTGAATTTCTGAAAAGGGTGGTGGGTCAAAAAGTGATGAGTGAATAAAAATCGGGGAAAGTATTGTTAATTTTCACATCCTTCCACTTTGAAAATCGGAAGAAAAAAAGAAGAAAAAAACAGGACCTGGACCCCCCCATGATCCGCTATTGGGGAGTAGGCCTCATCACAATCATAGGCCCATGCAAACTGGCCCACCTGACACCCCCACTGATTAGGCCTGGTTGTAACATAGGCATAACATCTTATGGTGACACTAAGGGCCGATTTCTCGTCGACAGTTCAACCTCGATTCGAAGTTCAAACTGTGTTCACACGTGTTAAAAGAATGGGTTGAACTGTATATCGTGGCTGAACCATCATGAAATGGTCCCTTACTGTTGTACGAGTGTTTATCACTTATGTCAGGTATGGTGGTCAGTAAATTGGTCAAACTGCACGCTGAACACATGGTCTTCAGTAAATATTGGGTAGGGTGTAAACGTAAACATTATTTTTGCATGTTTTCCTTCTATGATGTGTTTAAGAACAAAACAAAAATAAACCAGCAGTTAAATAATGGGTTTCAATAGTCTCACAACTTTCAACCTGTAATAGCCACACAACTTTTAATAGTAACATTGTACTGTTAAACCATCTTGAATAACCACCTCTATTAATCAAGTCACCTCTGTAAAGCTGTCACCTATTCAGAACTCTAAAAGGTTAGATTTTTGTTACTAATTTGATAGGATTCTATTGTGATTGATCAACAGTTCGCACAAGATCAATTCATTATCCAGTAACCAAATATTTTCTTCTTTTTATTTTTGGATTACGAATCTGCAGATTGATTGAAAAACAAAAAATGTACTCTTGGGATATTAAGTTTGTCAACTATTTTGGGCAATCTCTTTTTCTTTTCTTTCCAGTTGTTTTTTGATTTAAACTTTAATACTCATTTGACCCATTTTAATTTAGTATCACTATTAAGTGAACAAAAATTGCAATAATAATTTTTTTTTAAACTTGTCTTAAAATGTTTTGGTTACACCGAATGGTCATTTGAAGTGATGTCTGTATTATAATATTAAATACACTGTGTTGAAAGCCTGTATTATAACAATATTAAATACAGTGTTGAAGGCCAACAGGCTAGAAATTCTGACAGCCCAGTAAATGTGGTTGTTACATTCTAGCAGACTAATGAGATACTGTCCACATCAGCAACCTTCCAGACGTAGACAATCAGACTTAAATTAACAATTATGCTAGTTTATTTCTGCAGACCTCCTATATGAAATCAATAATGAGATTCACATTATATTAAAAATTATATGATTTTAATCATTCAAATCTATCACGTAATGAGAGTCAATAATGTGGACGGATAAACGTTTTGCAACCAAGATATGGATGCTGCTAAGTATTAACAAACGTGTGTGTGTCTTTTTCATTTAAAGGAAAATGAATATTGATAATTTTATGTAAGTATTGGTCCCAGCAGTGTATCTGTGTGAATACGTCAAGGGAACAGATGTAAGTCAGGTATCAGGCTAACGTATCGGGTCCTCCGTACTGAACAGTGTCATAGTCTTGTTCCTGTAATACAATATAAAATATTAAAGCTAAATACAGCATCATAATCTCTGTGTTATTATCAATTACAAGTTTAGAATGGATTCCTTAAGGGTTTAAAATTAACATTGTCAATAGTATGAGTAATTTGATTTCATACTAATGTGACGTCAGATACACTCCTGTTTATAGAATTACTTAACAATTAACATATAAACTACTCATTTGATGCCAGTCGCAGTGGTCAAGCTTGGATGTTTGGGAGGTAGTGATTATTGCCTTGGATTCATAGGGATCAAGAGGGCACCAAGGCAATTTTGAGGACACAATCGCAAATGTGAGTTAAAAACAATGCAAGCGGGAGAAAAAAGGGCACAGCAATATTTGCCTCTGCTAGAAGTGAAACTGAGAGGGCATCACAGCAAAGAGACAGTGCAGCATGGCAAATGACCAGGTGAAATGTGAACCCCATGGCCGCGTGTCAAGAAAGTATTTCTGTTGAGAAATGTCTCACGTTTATTGATCAGTTTTGTGCACATTATCGTTTACAACAATAAACTCACTCAAAACATCTGCCATTAACGTGATCTTATGACCAATCACATACACTTCCTGTTTTTTCGGAATTCTACATAAAACATTTTGTATGCAAACCAGCAGCTATGAATACCTCAAGGCACTGAGGTATTTGACATGCTGCCCTGTCCCACTGCTGCAATTCTCTCAATTTCACTTCTAATGAAGACAAATACTGTTGTGCTCTTTTTTTCCACTTGCCTCATAGGAAACTCCATTTGCCATTGTGCCCCTGATGTAACTCAAAATTGCCTTGGTGCCCTCTTGATTCCTAGAAATCAAAGGCAATAATCACCGTGCCCCTCAAACACCAATGTTTGACCCCTGCATCGTGCTTATTTCAATGCTCGTTTGTCTTACCTGATTCAGTTTCTTGAATTCGACAACTTGTGCAAAGATGTATTCGAGGACGTGCTTTGCATCACGGGAGTCCTGTGGCAGCTTACTTGTCACTGCCAAGATGTCGCCACATTCTCTAACATAATACTCAAGATCCTCATCTGTACCTGCAATGATAAAACAACGGAAGTTAAATCTATGTTTATGGTAGGTCTTTTAAGGTAGGACTAGGGTAAAAATATAAAATTAAATTAACATCTTCACCTGGGCCAAAATCTTCTACTATATCTAAAACAAGATTTTAAAATAATTCTGCAATGAAAATGGTACATACATCCTCTGTGCAATCTGAGACTTGTAGAACTATTCCTCACTAATGAATAATTAAGTTAGAAATAATCATCAATGGTTGTAACAATATCCCTTAGCTACTCCATATTATGCCCCCAAGACTCAAGGATAGGGCCCAATTTCCATTTCACTCTGATTGGATGACCCCCTGAAATGGATGCACAGGGCCATTGCCCCCTCTGGCCCCGTTTCTGCACACCACTGTGCTGTTACTACACATTTTAAAATACACAAAGGTATTGCCCAAGACATTTTTTCAAAAAGAAGTTAATTTTTTTTTTTTTTACAAGCACAATAGAAAACAAAATAAACTTTTATGAAATATATGAATAGTGAACACAATAAAAATGCCATATCAAAGTAAACAATTAAAAAGATTATTCATGATTTTTTACATTTTCTACTCAACAGACCCCTAATGGACAACTTACATTTATTAGTTATCTGAGCAATTCGGACTTTCTCCGATGAAAACTGTTCATCCAGATCAAACAGTTCTAACGAAGGAGGATCCAGCTCTTTGAAGTTTGGAGGGAAAACCTAAAATAAACATTAAATGAATTCAATTACGTTATCCTGACCAAAATTACCTGGTTATTTTATTTAGTGTTAAAAGTGTTGTTTTGCATCTAATACTACTGTTCCACCGATAATTGGAAAAAAGGTAAATCTTCGCTACAACAAAACAAGTACAAATGACCATGTGCTCGACCAGAAACTCACAAAACTTTAATTCGGAAAGGAAACCAAAATAAAAGAAATGCAGAAAATAAGAACAAATTATCTTATGAAAAAACTATTCAGTCCATTATGATTGCACTATATGTATATATTATGACTTGTATCAATTTTTTCACTTCAAAATCCTCTTTTTGTTGTGAAAAAAATATATTATGTTTTCATATTTAGAGGGAAATAGAATTTGTTGAACTCTTTTATCACAGTGGAGGAAAAAGAAACTGCATAACATTAAAAAAAAACCCAGAATAGCAACAGTTATTTCCCTTGATTAAAATTAAAATAAGATCTAGTATGTTTGTTTATTCTATAATTTTATATAATAGGCCACATTCAATATTTTTCTCTTTTTTTTGTTGAGAATATAGTCTAAGTAATAACAATAATCTATGACTCGTTCATGTATAAGTGAATTGATTAAAGAAAAAACTTACTGCTGGCTGCAAGGGAGGTAATGGTGTCTCAAATTGTGGTGTTATCAACGTGAGACCTTCATGTTTTACACTCAGCTGTTCAAATGCCCTGAAATAAAAAACAAAATATTAATCATTTATTTAGGGTTCTTTTTCTAAATGTATATATTATAAAACTGTGTAATTGATGCACACAAAAATAGATGATTTTCAGACCATGGATCATGGCTAAAATCATGGATGAGAACACGTCAGACATAAAATGGAGGATCATTGCGAGGGAGTGTGTAGCCAATGAGCTGGGGGAGGGTGAAGCAAGTGTCAAAATCAATCCCCAAAAGTCGGGGAAACTGCCAATCAGTGGGAAATTCTCATCCTTGTTAAAATGCTTTAAGAAGCCCAAATCCTATAAAGGTATGTGTTAAACCTCCCTAGAAACAGAAATATCATGATGGAGGGAGGGTGAAAATTAAATTTCTAAAAAAACTTTTTTTCACAAATTCTACTCACATCATGTGCACAAACCCACACTCTACCTTTTTTGACAGACACTAGAGTCACACCTATCCTTTTACAAATTCATGCATCAGCCCCTGCTGTGTCTTCAGTGGAAACCTATTACCACCACATAGGTTACTCTTTCCAATTAGCAACAAGGGATCTTTTATTTGCACTTTCCCACAAACAGGACAGCACAAAATATGGGATTTGATAATCATGGATATAAAAAATTCCATGCCTTAATGGAGATTTGATCCTAGTATCTACCAACCTTGAGTTCGACAGTTTAACTCCTACGCTACTTGTTGCATGCAGTATGTCACATCGGATTGGAGTGAGATTTTCTAGACTGGTAAAACGAAGTCCTTTATGATACTTTTAACTTTTCACCCAATACATTCTGTACATTAAGCAGTGTTCCACATCACGTAGAAATGGAGGTATAGTACCTCCTGATGCTCGAAATCAAGTAATAAGAAGGGGGTGAAAGGGTATGAACACGTAATGGCCATCTGCCACAAGATGTATAAACATGTACAGCTTTTTTACTGAGGAGGAATAACTTATACAATTTCAGCCACTGATTGAATGTAATCGGGTCTGCTTATTTAAGTGATAATTTAAATGAGTATCAATCTACCACATTTGTTAAATATGTATTTTTATACCCTTTGAGTTTCCAGTCTGGAAGTATAAATACCCCCTGACTTTTGTACAAGGAAGTCTGAATACCCTCACTTTTCCTGAGGTTGTGGAACACTGTCTTAGTCACATTATGTATCCAATTTACAGCTAACAAACCCAGGATATTTCTAGAAAGATAAATCCTGGACCTCGCCTTTCACAACTTTCCTCGCAGGTGACAGAAAAACTAACTGTAAACCTACTTGATAGCTTTGGGCACGAGACTGGTGTCGAGTTTGAACAGAGAGTTGTCAAACAGTGTCGTGATGTCTCGTGGGATGTCGTCACTTTCCTGCAGGCACGTCTTGAGCTCCTCCGACAGTTTCGCAATGTCTGGCAGCTGATTATAATCCCCAATCTACAGGACAAACGATCATGTCATAAACACTAGCACGTTAAAGAGTTGATTTATAATATTTTTCAGTACATACAAAAGAAATAGAAATATTGGGAAGTTTGACAACTTTAATCTATCTCTACACGTAATTTAACAGGTAGATGTTGACTTTCTGATCTTATACCCCGTTTATGGTAAATGACAGGAAAGTTACAAATCTTAATTAATGAATATATAACATTTATAAACAAAATTTAACAACACCATTAAAGCACACTGATTTATTAATCATCGGCTATTGGATGTCAAACATTTGGTAATATGTAGGCCAGTCTCTAACGGGTTTTGAACCACTGTCTTCAGTTTGAGAGTCTGATGACCTACCACTGGACCACTGAAGCTCATATACATTTATACAAAGCTTTTTAATAAGCATACTTGAATTGTTTTAGGTTTTTTAATTAATTTAGTTTCTGTTCCAAATTCAAAAATTAAAATCCAGAAAGAGAAAAGATTTTAAAAGATCACTAAAAGTTTAAAACTTCTAACAAATCACCTCTGGATCTTCTGCATCAATGTTATTCAACTTGATTTCGTCAGTGGTCAGAAATCTTATCAAAACGTCCTGAAATAACAAAAATAAAAAATAAACATAAAGCATTTTGTATATTACTTTCATCTGAAACAGTTTATTATCAACAGAGATAACGATTCCTTAGATAAACAAATAGTTATAATCTGTATGACACATAGGTTAATACTGTCACTGTGTAAATTTACTGCAAAATAAATCTTACCAATATTTTACTGTTTTCTTCTTTCTCCAAATACTGGTCACTGAACATGTGTGCTGATCCAAGAATGGCGATCTTACCCTGATTAGACTGCTGGAAAAAAACACATTTAATTTTAAAAACTACAAAATTACAACATGATTTATTATTGTGTTATGCATTAATATAATAAATTCATGATTTCTATCACAAGAAACTATATTTGAAGAACATCAAATGGTCTATATTTATTACACTTTTATCAAATTGTGACTCATATCACTTGGCTTGTAGCAGCATATGTATATAGAGGATATTAAATGAGTTGCCATTTATTACCAAATTATGTCCCGAGTGAAATACTTTTTCTTTGTCACGAGCTTTAGCTTTATTACCCCAGACAATTTTAATCGTCCTATTTTTTTAACTTTCTAATTGTTATGGATGATGTTATGTTGGAACATTTTTTTCGTTTTAGTGACATCATTTGCACTTTTGCAAAATTATAATGACATCATATTTAGTACAGGCAAGATTATTGGTAAAAACGGCCAGAGTAATCCAATGAAATGGCCTGTTAAACCAATGTATAATAATTATCACTGAGAAATTATGAAAAATATTTCCCAGTTATGAGTGCCCATAATAATAAACAATAAGCCCTTTTTTTTTAAAAATTACCATCACAAAATGATTTAGCAATGGTAATTAAATGTCAATACTAAATTGTCTGTATTTCAAGGATAATAAGGCACTGTTCAATATTATCAACATTTTCCTATTCATACAAATTCATTATGGGGTGCAGGGGGAAGGGTTGCAGCCAGTATAACATTATATATTCATACAAATTCATTATGGAGTGCAGGGGGAAGGGTTGCAGCCAGAATAACATTATATATTCATACAAATTCATTATGGAACTTTAAAATAAATGTAAATAATCAGAAAATATCTATAACTGCTTGAAAAAAATGTTATACACACATTAATTTGCAAATGGAGACATACCTTTGATGTATAGAAGGCACAAACAGGCCTGTTCAGTGGGAAACACACACTTCCTGTAGACAGAACAGCTGAGGATGGCTTCATTACGTTCAGTGTCGCACCATACGGATACAAGAAACTTAAAGCTCTACAAAATAAAAAGTTTTAGATTAATGTTGCACCACACATGCACAAGAAACTTTAAGCTCTAATAAAAAAATTAAGATACCTAATTAAGATTAATATTAAACCATAAGTATACAAGAAAAAGCTTTTTAAAACAAAATTTAAAGTATGTAAGCATTACATTAAAAAAATGTCCACGGCAAAATAAATAGTGAAGAAATAGTGTCCACAGCATTTTCAGTGTTCACACTTTTCCAACTCTGAGTTTGCTAAAGAAAAAATACATCATGGGAAAAAAACTATTTAGGCTGTGGCAATAAAAAGTGCTGTAGAGAATGAAAAACTCCACAGCATTGCAGACAGGCATGGGCAATTTCAGGGATTGAGTTTGGACATCCTAATATGGCAAAATAAATTTGGCAGTAAAAATATATTTAAACTTAAAGTGATGTACACATGACCAGTTTCATTGTACAACTACAAGTATGCAGTGATGTACATATTAAATAAACTGAGCAGATTTCAATGTTTTTTTACTACCAACTTCCCAATCACTTCCTGAAACACAAACCTATCTTCATTGTCAAATTTTACATTGTCAAACCCCCATTTGTTTTTGGGGTGTTTTTTTACCATTTCAACCCATCATAACTAAATGAATATTTTAGGTTCTTGCATCAGTTACTTACTGTGCATTATTTGAGTCTTCATCTGTTCCATAAGACATTCCTTTTCCAGCAGCCTGGCTGATTGCTCGGTTCAACACGCCATTTGCTATCAGCGCTTCTTTAGGGTGGAAATATTTGAAGTAAGATGTTCTCACAACAGCATCTGCAATCAGTTTTAAATCAATCAATCACTTTATTTTGCCAAAGCTGAAATCAGCCATTGAATGAAACATACGAACACATTCCATGGTTATTACTACAGTAGTGTTACAAATGTATATCTAAATAAAATATGTTACAAAGCAATTAGTATCAAGTTTTTTGGCATTATATTTCATCAGATCTGTTAAGCATCTACAGTATATTTCATTTACATCAAACTGGGTTTGAAAGTAGATTTTTTTTCAACCAGTTCTGAATGATTTTACATATAGTTCAGATAAAAATGTGGCCAGTTCTGTGTATTTTAGACATTTTTAATTGGTCTTTGATCAAAATAATCCATGTGGGTTGGCTTTAACCATGTTTTTTTGGCACAGATATCTTCAGTTTGTGTAAACCAAAAACAAAAACATAAATACTTTTGGAAAGAAGAAACTATCATACAATTTTTTATTTTATTTTCTAGCTGATATGCATGTATGTTTAGATATTTATAAGTTTAGTGTTACATCATAAAATTCCATGATGAAGATTGTATATACCTACCACTATTAACAAAAACACCAAATTCTTCCAGAAGGAAGTTGATGTTTGTATTGAACCTGGTTTCACCACCTTCCCCAATCAAAACGAGAACGCTGCCACCTGATTCAATGTATCTCTTTATTGCTTCAAACTGAAAAATAAAACAGCAGTTTGGAGAAATCTTTACAAAAGAGTGCCTTCTCTTTCTTGGAACATACAGATGGAGAATTTTTTTTTTTTTAAATCATAGACAACAAAATGTAACAATTTTCTACCGACAAAAAGTAAAAAGTGTGTTTTATTTAACGACACCTCTATTTTTATCTCATAATCAGCTATTGGACGTCAATCGTATGGTCATTCCGACATGTATTTAGAGGAAAAATGCTGCTGTCATTTAGGCTACTTTTTCCAATAAGCAGCAGTGGGTCTTTCATATGCACCGTTCTACAGACAGGACAGCACATACCACGGCTTTTGATGAACACTGAATGGAACGGAAAATAGCCCAAACTGGAAATGGGTCCACAGACAAAGATCAATCCAACGACTGACTGGTTCACTGGCAGACATGCTACCATTTGAGCTACATCCCACTCCTTGCTACAGACAATGTCCTATGTACTGAAGATGAAACTGAAGCCATTAAAGTGTGTTTTATATGAATTGTTTATTTCTGATTTGGGAGACATTTATTTATTGGTGATTAATTAATGCCTAGGTAGTACATGAAATTCACCTCAGCAGCTGTGAATTTATCTTGTGGTCCACCAATTATCAGCAATCTGCCTTGCTGCAAACGGTCTTCTGTAATCTCATCTTTGTTGCTGAAAAATAGAAACAAAAATTTAAGGCAAAAGATTGTGTTCTCAAATACACATAAATTTTATTGATCAACCTTTTTTTGGCATTTAGCAATAGAAATTTTAATAAAATTTACCTATTTTTAAAAATAAAACTCTTAACTGTGACCCCAAATAGCCAGTATTTACTTTTGTGCTGAGTGGGGTGTGTGTGTTAAACAAATAAAACTCTTATCTCTGTGTTACCTGATATGGAAGTTAGATATACTACTTTCCATTGCAATACAATCTATTATTTCATGTATAAATATAGTAATAAATTAATGAAATAAAATGTACTCAAGGTTTTAAGACTTACGGAATTAATCTCCAAGAGGAACGCAATTTTCTGTTGAGTGCTTTAAATCCACTGGAAAGGGTGAACAACTCTCGTTTGGAAGCATTCACTAGAATTGTATTTCTTTGTATTTTATCCTCCATACCCTGCAATAAAAACAAAACAATTACTACATCCAGGCTTGTCAAAAGGGTGCGAATAATTGTTTTATTTACACACACATGATGCTCACAAATGTCTAATCCTTTTTTCATTAATGTTTCATCATTTTGTAAATGATATAAAATTTACAACAAGTGTAGGTACTTGCAGATCCACGTCAAATTGTCCTCACGCAATGTTACAATAAAAAATGTTCACCATTTACTACCCCTGTAATTTGTAAAATATCGTTTTTACTTATGCTTTACACATGCTCAATACAAATCTTGACAAGCAATTCAAATCTTTGCAAGACAAACATCCGGTAACATGATTTTCCAAGAACAAATAAGCAAAATCTGAAATGAGATGCGACGTCAAAGTTGTCCCAACTTTCAGTGATCACTCTAACTAATTGGAAAGTGCCCTACTTATAAAATCATAATAATCCAATTGTTAGACATGTAGTCTCTTTGTGTGCGAAGCTCCTTGACAATATTTAGTGTGTTTTTCAAGATAATTTTAATTTTTCTACACTGCGACATTTTGGTTACAATCAATCAGACCTACACAAATTGCACGAACGATCGTTTGTGCATTGGTTATGCAAATTTATTTCGCATAAACGATTTACGTTCATGTAAAATTGCTTAAATAAAGTTGTTCTCCACTTTATAAAAAAATGGTTATGCAAATAAAAATAGGTTATGCACATTTTTTTTAGCATAACCTATTTTCCAGTTATGCAGATTTTGAATTTGTGCAGGCCTGTCAATTATACACAGTACAGAGAGATCTGCTTCATTTTATGTCAGCTGGATGAGGGAACGTCACCAAAGTGCAGCATTCTGATTGGTCCGTCGCCTATATTTAGCACATTCTTTTGGAGGCTCGATGTCTACTCCGGTTAAACGTCATCCAATTGAAAAACAATGGCATTACAATGAGATAATTACACTATTTCCCCCGATACCTAAAATACAATAACTTTGCTTCTGCCAGGCCTATAAAGTCCTTTTATATCAAGTGATATTTTATAAATGGGTTAACTAAGATAAAAAAATGGGTCAATTATGACAGGTCTGTAAAAAAAGTAATTCTAAAGAAAGGCATCAAATATCTGTGATGGACCAATCATCCCAATCAGGCCAATCATCAAAGTTATCAATTCAATGGACTGAATGGGTGGGTTGTTATGTTGAAAACGATGGTTGATGCGTTACAATAACAAAACAAATGTTTTGAGCTGCGTATCTGCCTCAGCAATAGCTATATAATTTTAACAACAAAACACATACGGTCAATACATAATGAAGAAATATGTTAATTAAATAAACAGAGATAGGTGATTAAAATCACCAAATAAAATCATACTTCTGCTGTTGGAGGCATCTTCCGCTTCTGTAGAAACTATTTACCGGAAGTGTAGTAGTCAATTTTGTAAACTATTTTTCCATTGGTCAATAGTATTTTGTTTAATGCTATTTGAGAAACAACATTTCGAATCTTAGTTATCGGCCTCGATAGCGCTTCTGGTTTTTTTATACTTGTTCAATTGCATAAATTAGTGTTTCCTAAAGTGGGCGGTGCCAAGGTCAGGGGTGGTGAGGAAAAAGGGGAGAATAGGGGCGGCAGATAGGAATCAGAATCAAGTAATAATTTTGTTTACAAAATCATTGTGACAAAATCTAAGTCACGAACACATAATTATGCTTTAGAATGGAATTAACAGAACTTCAGAAGAGTTATACACGAAAGCATGGTTTTATTTTATTTTGCAATATACCTAATACTAAGAGGTGTGTCTTTGTATGGATGGGAGGGAGAAGGGGGCGGCAGCTGGAAAATGTTTGGGAGCCACGAGCATAAATTATATTATAGGCGGCGGCATGATGTCAGTTATGAGATAATACCAGAATAATTAATTATTTGGATAAATGGTTTCAGAATTTCATGTTAGATCGCAGGGTTAAACTTAAATAATTTTTCAGTTTTTTTTATATATATAAACTTAACAAACAAGTTTAAGAATAATGCACGTGGAACAATTACAAGACGACAGGCGGCTGAGTAGATCAGCTAAATCTGAACGAGGAAACTGTTACCATATCCAAAAATCGTATATATATACTAGCAGATTTCAAGAAATTTTTAAGCAAAACTGAGAGTAATTGTTACTTATGAATCACTATTATAACAACAATAAAAGACAGAATTATTGAAAACTTCTAGC
>JAULBS010102627.1:0-15922 GCA_032355785.1 Symmetromphalus regularis
TATGCTGACAGTAGTTTAGTGTTGTCAGTGGTATGCTGACAGTAGTTTAGTGTTGTCAGTGGTATGCTGACAGTAGTTTAGTGTTGTCAGTGGTATGCTGACAGTAGTTTAGTGTTGTCAGTGGTATGCTGACAGTAGTTTAGTGTTGTCAGTGGTATGCTGACAGTAGTTTAGTGTTGTCAGTGGTATGCTGACAGTAGTTTAGTGTTGTCAGTGGTATGCTGACAGTAGTTTAGTGTTGTCAGTGGTATGCTGACAGTAGTGTAATGTTGTCAGTAGTATGCTGACTGCATCGTGTCCAAGCTGCAGTCGCAGCAAACACAACAGGTCGTGGCCATAAAATGCCATTATTATAATAATATGTATTCATAAATAAATATGTAACGGTCATCTTTGTTGTTCTATATTTAATGTAACAATAATGTTAGGCAGTACAATGGTCCTCATAGTCATGAGTTATTTAACCAAAGAGTATCATAAAATAAATAACAAACTTGTTTTATTTTCAGAGCTCTAGACTTGTTCCCAAAAATAATGTCGACACTGGCTGGTCAGAAAACTGTTGTGTTTGGTGAAAACTCCATGAAGGGAACAGAATATAAAAGCCATTTGCTAAACAGCATATGTTCTTGCAAGTATGGTTCTGGTCCAGATCTTTGTTTTTCAAAAAAGTTAAAATTATCAGTCTTAAAAAATTAAAAAACTTGTTTAACAAATCCCACTTTAGAGTTCCTTCCCCCCCCCCCCTCCCCCATGTTTAATGTGAAAGTTAAAGTCTGTTAATTATTTAGGGTTATCAGTATCAAATTTCATAAATAAATACTAATCCCAAAAATATTTTAAAATAGAAAGCAATTTCATCCCTCCTAAGCTTTTTGAGAGCTACCATTTGCTTTTTTTAAATGAAGATATGTTTGTTCCTTAACTAACTGAACATTATATTAAGCCTATAATCCATGTTTTTAACAACTTTAATATAAATTTCCAGCTGTACATTTTTTTTAAAACAGAATTTCTCTTAGAAAGTCCATTTTGAAATTTGTTGTTCAGGTGGGCTCCTTGCAGTGTTATCCACCTGGCAGCAATGCTGAGAGACATCCCACTGACAGCAGACGAGCTCCAGTTCGTCATCAAGAAAATCCTGCGCAGTTTCAAAGATTTGGAAATGCAAGATCTGCCAGCTCTCGTCTATCAGCTTCTGTTATTGGCAAACAAGGTTTATTAATTTACAAGTAGCTAGAGTTAATGAAGAGAAATTCTGTTACAAATCAGTCATGAGGAGTCATTCAGTTTTAGATATTTTCTTATTTATACAAACGGAGCTAATTTTCAAGTCTCCCACACTCTGCACTTCAATTATTACACTTAAAAATATATTTGTTTTTCTAAATTTCATTTAAATTTGTATGTAGGCTTTCTCACGCATGCAGCCACGCACGGACTCACTTTCACAAACTCACAAGGTTTAATTTACAAGTAGCCAGTGTTAATGAAGAGAAAATCTAACTTAAAAATCAGTCATGAGGAGTCATTCAGTTTTCGATATTTTCTCACTCACTCACACAGACAGACACACACACACAGACAGACAGACAGACAGACACACACACATTAATGAGTAACATTAAGGGATAATAAATACTGTTTATGACTGAGTCTGTTATTACATATTTTTTATTCTGTTTTCCATTCTTTATACTCAATGTCAGTAGAAGTCACATCCTAAAAAGCAGGAAGCTAAATTTAAAAATAAGTGAGAAAAGAGAAAAAAAGCTACTTTTAAACACGTACATATTCACAATTTACAAAAATATTTCCTCCCAATAGCCAATTTAATTTTTGGTCTTTCGGGTTTGTTAAGCAAGTATACATAATTATTTTATTTCATAACTTTTCCATTACATGTTTCTAAGGTAACAAAACAAGGCAGCTGAAAAGTGCAGAAAACAGCAATGAATCCCCCTCCACTTCCCCTGAATAGTGGCCATTGTTTCAATTTCAAAACAATCTCGGTATTTACCTACAAAACAAAAGATACTGCTAGCAATGACATACAATGAGACACAGTGTCACACAGATTATAAATTACTATTATAATAATGATATATGTAATTCCAGTCTTGTTTTATAGGGACACAAACAACTCGTGCTTGAAGGAATCTGTAAATTCTTTATTGACCATGACAACAACAGCAGACAGAAAATGAATTCTGACAGGTGTTCACTTTATATTCAGTTTCGATTTTCTGTATTTCTATCTAGTTAACACTTGATTTCTGCTCTTCAACTTTTGAATTCATGTAACCCTTGAAATTCAGACAGAATTGTGATGCCATTTAATTACCATCATGATTTCTTTCACTATTGCACTGCAACATCAGTTTGAGGAAAATGTTTTTTGTTTAACGACACCACTAGAGCACAGTGATTTATTAATCATCGGCTATTTGATGTCAAACATTTGATAATTGTGACTCGTAGCCTCCAGCAGGATTTGAACTCTTGTCACCTGTAGAGACTGTCATTCTACTGCTGGACTTTCAGGAAAATGAGCATTAAGCATATTATATTTATACTGCTACAATTTTATAATAGCTTATAAGACGGCATTGATGGTTGCTGTGGTGAATTTCAACGGCTGAACATGTTTTCTTTTTTCAATTTTCTTTTACATGCACGTCTTAAATATTGTTAGCACTTATTTTGTTTAAAATGTTTTAGAGCAAGAAATAAGTTTTTAAAATGTGAATGCTTTCTACACAAAACAATTATAATGTTCTGTTTCTAATCCATAACAGTTAATTTTGATAATGTGACCAAATTTATATCTTTTGAAATCTGTTTTAAAGGGCCATTCACAGTTATTGACATTTTTCACATTTTCAAACCAATACCCTAACTCCTAAAATATTAATTTTAGTGATATTACAATCAATATTTTAATGATTAATTTTAAATTCTTATTGACATCCCCCAAGCCACCCTTCAATGTAATGTTTGTACAAATGGAAAGATTACAACAGTTATGAACAGACTTCATGTGAATTAGACTTGAAATCATCTAACATGGCTTTTGGTTTTTTTCTTTTAAATATCACAATAGAAAATAAGTCGATCAAAAGTGAACTGATTTAAAGGAATAGTTTTATTTGACAGTGAAGATTTGATGTGTGAAGACACAGGTGTAGAGAGTTTGCGTCACACGGAAGGAACAGTTATTCTTCACGTGATGTTTGCTGTGAAACAAGACCAGGATCTCGGCAGAGAATTTGTTAAATATTTAAAGGTAGGATTTTAATGCTATTAAAATTTTATTTATTTATTTATTTTGACATGTTTATTTGGTTTGACTTGTTAGTCCTATCTCAAATCTCATTGCTCAATTAATATTTTATTAAAATACGTCTTCTGATAATGTTTATAAAAAATCTATTTTTTGATAACATACAATGTTTTGCCAGGTCTGGATTTAGTAATTTATGTATTTTCAGAGTGCTCAACAGTGGGATATTACGACTGTTCTGCAACCATTTAGTGTAGCATTAGCTCTTTCCATAGCCAGAATACACAGATTCGAAGACCTGGTAACTACTTCTTTTAAATGTTTTTTATTTAGGGTTTTTTACACATCAGACAGAGGTTTAAATTTGTTAGAAAGGGGAAAGGCATTTACAGGAATAGAAATTAAGAAATAATTCCACTTGGTGATGGACCCAGGGATTCATGTTTAAGGCGCGCGCTCACCCCTGCCGCGCCCATGGATTTCGACCAAGGAGCGTGACAAATCGCACTCCAAAAATACCATCAAGTTTGGTCATTCTCGGTTTTTGCAAACATTTCATCGTTTTAAATTATCACAAATATTATAAATAAATCGACACAAAATATGTAATAAATCTTCAACTTGCGTAATTGTTGGAGAATTAGAGCAAAATTTTTTATTTACAAAACATCTGGTTTTCTCCATTAAATTGACTGGTGGTCATCTCGGCGGTAAAATTAATTTGGCGTAACATGTACATGGACTATTTTTGTTTCCAAAATGTGGATGTAAAATCCATTTAATTAATAAATTGCACTATTTGGAGACAAGTAATTATGTTTTCGGAGAAAATAGGGAGATCCGTTTCAGATAGGTTTTTCCATGATTCCGTTATCACGGAAAATCAGTGCCTCTAGTATACCAAATGTGAATACTGTACATGCCACCACTACCTCCCCGACGATGATGACATGAACAAACACCCTCACAGAAATTATTATTTAGAACTGATACACATTGCTAATTATTGAATCTCTGGCCAAATGTATCAATGATTCTGAATCAACTGACTCATTCAATTGATTTTAAGGAGAAAGCTCCCCATCACTTCTATAGGGGTGTTATTATGGAAAGTGAAAAAACTCCCCTGAATCTTACCTGGGGAGTGATTTATAGCTCTTCTCTTCTTTTCAAATGTGAAACCCTGTTCATGGGCTCTCCATTTCACTGGTACCAAACATTCTCATTCTGTTTGAAATGTAAAAACTAGTCTAGTGAGATTTGCTACTTATTTGGTCCAAACATTTTAATTTTTTTTTGTATGTTTTGTTTAACGACACCACTAGAGCACATTGATTTATTAATCATCGGCTACTGGATGTTAAACATTTAGGTATTTTGACACATAGTCAAGTGTGAGCCGGCCACCAATGGGTTTTGAACCACCTTCATCAGCTTGAGAGTCTGATGTTCTACCATTGGACCATCGAGGCTCATATGGTCCAAACATAAGTTGGACCATTCAAGTATGTAAAAAATCTACAATGGCTGAGTCGTTTGGAGACCTTGTGTAAAAACCTACAGTTACTGAATCATGTGGAGCCGTTCCTACCAGTGATCCACAACTGGTTCGTCAAAGGTTGTGGTATGTGTTGTCCTGTCTGTGGGACTGTGCATATAAAAGACCCATAGCTGCTTATCAGAAAGAGTAGCCTATTTGGCGGCAGTGGTTTTCCTCTAAATAAATGGTTCCAATAGTCGATAAAAGGATAAAAATCCCTGTGCTCTAGAAGTGTCGTTAAATAAAACAAACTTTACTTTTCATAAGGGAGTATAGACAAATTATATAGATAATTCAAACCTGTCTAAAGAAGCCACCTCTAGGTGTTACAAAATGTGGTCTCTCCTAAGACAGATGGCTGTGTAATACAGATTCAATTGCATTACATTAGCTGACGTGTTAGAAAAAATGTGACCCTTTTAAGACAGGTTGCAGTTTAATACAGGTTAAATGGTTCTAAATTAGCTGACATTAGAAAGAAAAAGGTGACCCTTTAAGAAAGGTGACTGCTTAATACAGGTAAAATTGTAATGAAAGCTGATTTATGAGAAAACTGTCTTTAAGACAGTTGGCTGCTTAATACAGGTTAAATTGTGCTGATATGGTAGAACAAAATTGACTCTTTTAGACAGGTGGCTGCTTAATACAGGTTAAATTGCTGATATGGTAGAAAAAAGTTGACTCTTTGAGACAGGTGGCTGCTTAATACAGGTTAAATTGCTGATATGGTAGAAAAAAGGTGACTCTTTTAGACAGGTGGCTGCTTAATACAGGTTAAATTGCTGATATGGTAGAAAAAGGTGACTCTTTTAGACAGGTGGCTGCTTAATACAGGTTAAATTGCTGATATGGTAGAAAAAAGGTGACCTTTTAAGACAGATGACTTCTTAACAGAGGTGGCCACATGAGCAGGTTTTACTGTATTCTAATTCTGCTCATTTTACCCCTTAGCAAAACCCCCAAATCTGTCTTGTTTTATTTCAGGAGTCAAAGCTAAACACGTTATCGCCTTGGCTCGACAGAATGTAGCGGACATGATCAGTGCCCAGCCATCAGGTAATGTTAAAACAACACAAGACAAGCAGTACCCCACAACTGGTATATCAAAGGCTGTGATATGTACCATCATATCTGTGGGAAAGTGCATATAAAATATCTTTTGCTGATAAATGGAAAACATATCAGGTTCCTCTGATGATCGTGTGCCAAAATTACCAAATGTTTGACAACCAATAGCTGATGATTAAAATCAATATGTTCTAGTGGTGATGTATAATAAATAAAAAAAAGTGTTCTGTGGGTAGGATAATAGATCATTCTTAGTTATCAATATTTTCCTATTTGAAAAGACAGTACACTTGGGGGAGGGGGAATGTTAAGGTTAGCATACATATAGTATACTAAATGATTTACAGTAATGTTTATACTCACATCTAGTAGTATAGTCGCATCTGCAGGTATAAACATATCTGTGGGCATACTCACATCTGTGGGCATACTCACATTTGTGGGCATACTCGCATCTTCGCTTACTCATGTTCACATCTGCAGTTATAGTCATGTGGGTATTCTTACATCTGTGGGTATACTCCCATCTGTGGGCATACTTACATCTATTACAGATACTTATTGCATTTGAGAGACAAGGACTGGGATGTGGAGTTAAATGGAAATTAGGTGGGGGAGTGATATCAGAATTGGATCATGGTTTGAGGTCAAAGGTTAAAAGGAAAAAAAAAAGAGCTCTTGACACAATTTTGTTTTTATAAAGCCTATTTTATAATTAGATATAAAAATAAAACATGGGTAGCATACCAAAAACCGGCCTTTCTTTTTCTCACTAATGCTTATATATTAGGTTATTTTCCATTCCAACCAGTGGTGCACAACTGGTTCATCAAAGGCCGCAGTATGTGTTGTCTTGTCAGTGGGACTGTGTATATAAAAGATCCTTGCTGCTTTTCAGACAGTGTAGCCTTTGTGGTGACAGGACGTTTCCTCTAAATAAATATGTCAGAATGACGAAATGATTGACATCTAGTAGCCCATGATGAAATGAAAATCAATGTACTCTAGAGGCATTGTTCAATAAAACAAACTTTACTTTACTGATACTTATATTTGCTGTTTCCAAAAATGTTGAATATTACATAATTATAATAATTGCATATATTTATATTTCCTTTTTTCCACAGACATTATTTTCACATCTGGAGGAACTGAGGTAAATTCTAGAAAACAGAAATATTTATTTACACAATACATAATTTATTTCATTTTATCATCAGAACAGTAATTTTATTTGTGTGTGGCTTACACCCATTAAGATTTAAATATTCACTTCTTTTTTTCAGTTAAATTCAGGACATTATTTACAAAAAGACATTAGTTAATTATCTGTTTCTTTATTATAAGTTGATATTTAACGAAGAAAGTGGTCAATAATTGAATAATTATTAGTCAACATAACATATTTTGTAAATAGTTTATGCAAACGTAGCTTGGTGGCACAGTGGTTAAGCTATCAGACTCACGGTAGGTACTAGGATCAAATCTCGGTCAAGGCATGGGATTTAATCTCAATACTGGCTCCAACCCAGAGTGAGTGCTCTACAAGGCTCAGTGGGTAGGTGTAAGCCACTTATACTGACTAGTGGTCCACAACTGGTTTATCAAAGGCCGTGGTATGTGCTGTTGTATCTGTGGGAAAGTACTTTTAGAAGAGAGCGGGATGTAGCTCAAAATGGTAGAGTGTACGCCGGTAAACCAGTCGGTCGTCAGATTGATCCTTCTCAGTGGACCCATTTGCATTTTGGGCTATTTTCCGTTCCAACCAGTGATCCATAACTGGTTTATCAAAGGCCTTGGTATGTGCTGTCCTGTCTGTGGGATGGTGCATATAAAAGATCCCTTGCTGCTTATCAGGAGTAGCCTATATGGCGGCAGTGGGTTTGTTTTAAAGACATATGTCAGAATGACCATATGTATGACGTCCAATAGCCAATGATAAGATATAAATCAATGTGCTATAGAGACATCGTTAAATAAAACAAAACTTTAAACTTTCTTTTTTTGGTTGAATATATTTTCAGTTTTAATAGATCTGTTTTTAATATTTACTTGCCAGACAAACAACTGGGTAATTCAGACATCACTGAGGTATTTCCACAAGACGTTTGTGAGTGATAATAAGGTTTGTCTACCGCACGTAGTCACCTCCAACCTGGAACACGACTCTGTAAAGCTGGTACTGGAGGAGCAGGTACATCAAGGTCAGGCAGGTCAGACTCAGTCTTTTAAAACATTAGGGGCCATAAGGTCTCGCAAAAATGTTCAATATTTAATATTAATAAACAAAAAAAATCTTAAATTTTGTAAGACTCCTACAGATTGTGAGGGCCTAAGTTGTACCTTATCGGAAAATGTTCTACGGAGAATGAAAAACTCCATAGCAATCTCCATGGCAATATCAGGGGTTAGGTTTGTATTATGTCAGTCTTGTCAGTTATTACTCACAAAAATAATTTCTGTAATTAGAAACGTTATTTAATATTACAACTTGTCAATTCTGATTCATATTCTGCATGTATAAAGTTGAATAGATATGTTATTTTATTTTTAGAAGTTTCCTTCGTTCCCGCCTCAAAGCTGAGTGGTCGAGTAGAGGTGAATGATGTAATCAGAGCGATTCGCCCGACGACCGTTTTAGTCAGTATCATGTTGGCTAACAACGAGACTGGTGTTATACAGGTTCATTTTTAGCTTTTATTTATTGGTTTAAGAATTTTTATTTCATTAGCCAGTCTATTTTTCAAGATGTATGCAGTTTAAAAGCATTGTCCCATGGAATTTAAGGGGCTTTGTGGTCTAAATATTGATTACAATTGAAACTTATATGCATTTGTTATACTAGATCTAGTTTTCATATCATGCAAGACATTTTAACTGAACCATGGTATAGGGAATTCCATGTTGAGTCGATCGATTTTGTTTACATTAAAAATTTCAAATTTCATAATCGCAACTCCTCATGGGGTGAAATAAATTTGTTCGAAATGTTTTTGCAGCTACAAAAATGTTGAGAAGTTTTAAAATAACGGTTAATGGGGGAATACCCATCACGTGACTCAAAATATATATGTCACACCTTCAACAGGAAAAAAAAACCTTTATTTTTTTTTTATTTATTTGTCCGTGAGCATTTTTAAAATATTGATAATAAGCGAGGTGCGGTGGCTATATAAGTAGTTGAATGAAGTATTTCTATGTCCAAATCAAATGTTTATATTTAAAATTAATTCTTTGTTTGGAAATTAATTAGGTCAAGGCTCTGTTTAATATACTCTATACTAGTGATGTCATTAAACAATACTTTCTTTTACAGTGTGATATCATTCTTACGTTACAATCAGTGACGTCATTAGATAAATAAATCAATGTGCTCTGGTCACGTGGTAGCCTATCATTTTTAAAGTGTGACATCATCATTACATCATAATCACTGTGATGTCATTAGTAGCTGATGATCAATAAATCAGTGTGGTCTAGTGCTGTCTTTAACAAAACATAATTAAAAAAGTGATGAATATAAATTTTATTTTCAGCCAATACAGGACATCTGTAGAGCTGTGAAAAAATTGCATCGTCATTCAGGGGAGACAACTAGAATTTTACTACACACTGATGCAGCTCAGGCTATTGGCAAAGTAAAGGTTGATGTCGGTGAACTTGGCGTAGACTACTTAACCATTGTCGGACATAAGGTGTGGTCTAGTGGTATCATAAAACAAAACAAAAACCACCTATCTTTCCTTATTTTGTAGTGATTTGTACCAAAGTAAAGTTTGTTTTATTTAACGATGCCTCTAGAGCACATTGATTTTGATCCTATCATCGGCTATTGGACTTCAACCATATGGTCATTATGACATGTCTTTTTTTAGAGGAAACCTGCTGCTACCGCATAGGCTACTCCTTCCGATAAGCAGCAAGGGATCTTTTATTGCACCGTCCCACAGACAGGACAGCATTTGATAAACCAGTTGTGGACCACTGGTTAAAACGGAAACTGCAGATGGGTCCACTGAGAAGGATCAATCCGATGACCGACCGGTTCACAGGCAGACATGCTCCCTGATTTGTACCAATGAAATTAATGATGTAACCCCTGAAATAGTTTGTGGCAGTTGGCAGTGCCATCGAGATTTCTGCAGCATTTTTCATTCTCTGCGGTACATTTTTTGCAGCGGATTAATTTTTCTTTCTTTTAAGATTAAATTTTTTCTTATCATTAAAAATAAAGTATACTTTAAGCTAAAATTGCTGTGGAAAATGTCGTGGACACTATTTCTCCGTGGGAGTGGGATATAGCTCAAATGGTAGCGTGTCTGCCTGTGAATTGGTTAAACGTCAGGTCACTCATATCGATAAGCAGCAAGGGATCTTTTATATGCACTATGATAGTTGTGTGTGTGGAGCGGGATGTAGCTCAAATGGTAGTGTCCGCCTGTGAACCGGTCGGTCGATGGATCGATCCTTCTCAGTGGATTCATTTGAAGTTTGGGCTATTTTCTGTTCCAACCAGTGGTCCACAACTGGTTCATCAAAGGCCATGGTTTGTGCTGTCATGTCTGTGAGACGGATGAATATAAAAGACCCCTGGCTGCTTATAGGAAAGAGTATCCTATGTGGCAGCAGCGGGTTTCCTCTAAATAAATATATCAGAATGACCATCTGATTGTTGTCCATCAGCCGATGATAAGATAAAAATCAATGTGCTCTAGAGGCGTCGTTAAATAAAACAAACTTTTCTTTTTGCTATTTCTCTGAATCATTTATTTTGCCGTGGAGATTTTCTTAATTGCTGGTGTTGATGATGTAACATTGTTTTTGTTTTCTACAGTTTTATGGACCCCGCATTGGAGCTCTCTGTGTGTGTAATTCCCGGATGAAGACTCCAGTCTTTCCCATGATACTAGGGGGAGGTCAGGAGCAAAACCTGCGATGTGGGTATGTACCGTATTGTTTCTATTTATAGCACCCAGGTGCAATACAAAACGCAAAAGGGATGTGCTAATTAGAGTACTAAACCATGTTTTGTAATACGTGTCAAAAAAATGCTCTACCGCCCAATTGGAAAATTTTACATGTACACCAGCAGGAAATGGATCTTTTCACAGGGGACTTAGAAAACAGTTACACCGGGCCACAAAATGGTGTCTTATTCAAAAATATCACAGGCCGAATTTACTATGTCTGTTTTACTCATACACACATGTAAAAGTGTTAACTGCATATGTTTAATGAAAAATTGGTAATTGAAGGGTCATTTGGAATATGGAAACGATGTTTTCCATATGTTGAATTAGGCACTAGACTGATATGCTTATGTTATTCATTTCAAGTCGGCAGTCAGGTACAAACTAGTTTTACTATTTTAAGGGTGCCACTTCTCGTGAAAATGGGGGGTGCTTATATTAGGGGGTGGGTGGGCCTTTCTTGTATAGTCTTGTAATTAAAAAGGAGTGCACTGGTGAAAGCACTCTGAATCCTTATGCTGTTTGGTAGTGAGATGTAGCTCAAATGGTTGCGTGTCCATCTGTGAAGCTGTCGGTCGTCGGATTGATCCTTCTCAGTGGACCTGATTGCAGTTTCGGCTATTTTCTGTTCCAACCAGTGGCCACAAATGGTTCATCACAGGCCGTGGTATTGCTGTCCTGTCTGTGGGACGGTGCATATAATAGACCCCTACGTTGTGGCAGCGGGGTTCCTCTAAAAAATGTCAGAATGTCCATATGATTAACATCCAATAGCCGACGATGAGATAAAAATCAAAGTGCTCTAGAGGCGTAGTTATATAAAACTAACTTTACTTTACCTTGTGCTGTTTTGTTTTACTTTAATGTTTTCCATTGTAAAGAAAAGTAATTGCTTGCAGGTAAACTCTATGAGGTGTAATAAATAGATTACAAAACTCAATCCCATAGGATAACATTTATTTTGCTATTTGCACCAGTTGATCAAGAGGGTCGTAGGAGGTGAGGACCTACCCCCTACTTTTGTCAAATGTTTTTTTTTTTTACCATTTTATGAGAGGAAGGACATGAAAATTTACAA
Organism: Symmetromphalus regularis; assembly: GCA_032355785.1. Taxonomy (NCBI): domain Eukaryota; kingdom Metazoa; phylum Mollusca; class Gastropoda; order Neomphalida; family Neomphalidae; genus Symmetromphalus; species Symmetromphalus regularis. The sequence goes on from JAULBS010102627.1 coordinate 11,940, forward strand.
TTTTTTCATCTATTTCTATTCACTCATCACGTTTGGACACACACCCTTTTCAGAAATCCACATTTGGACCCCCCTCCCTTTCAGAAATATTTACTTTTGCTTGTGATGTATAATTGAAAACACACTTATTGTAATATGTTCAGTATCATATGTGATTTTGTTACAAAACTCTCTGTGGACAGTAGTAAGTAGAGGAACTATTTCTAAACCAAACAAGTTTGAATAATTATCACTTTTTTAAGTATTGTTAAAAAACACATTGTTCTGAATTGAAACACTGTGAAATGAGGTTAATGTGTTTACTTAAATATGCAGCATCTTTCTAACTAATATAGTAATTACCTAGGATGTATACAAATTATTTGACATCCAGTAGTTGATGATTATAAAATAATGTGGTCTGGTGGTGTCATTAAATTCAGGGATGGATGTGGGCCGCCTTCAAAAAACAAACTTAAGAAAACTGTCAACATAGCACTCGCCAAACAAAAGTGTGGAACAATGCAGCAAACAATGAGAAAATCATACCAGAAGTATGAAAAACAAGTAAAGTTTGTTTTATTTAACGTCTCTAGAGCACTGTTTTTATATCTTATCATTGGCTATTGGACGTCAGTCATATGGTTATCCTGACATGTTTTTTTTAGAGGAAACCCGATGCCGCCACATAGGCTACTCCTTCTGATAAGCAGCAAGGGATCTTTTATATGCACTGTCCCACTGACAGGACAGCACATACCACAGCTTTAGATAAACCAGTTGTGGACCACTGGTTGGGACGGAAATAGCTCAAATTGCAAATGGGTCCACTAAGAAGGATCGATCTGATGACCAACCGGTTCACAGGCAGATATGCTACCGTTTGAGCTAGATCCCACTCCAGAAGTATGAAAGTCCAGATGTAGCTGGTGAATTATTGCGTTTGTTCTCTGGGGATAAAATATTTGGACGAAAGGAAATAGGAAACAAAGAGGAAAAAAAATAATTAAAAAAATTCATATAAAATACAAAAGCCAGATTTCTGGAGAAAACTGGAAAAATTCTATCCCTGTAGATTAAAAAAAATCAAATCACAAAATATCACTAAACATTTACAGGTTTATTTTTGTGTTTATTTTCAGAACCGAGAATACAGGTATGATTGCTGGACTGGGAAAGGTAATTGCAGAATCTAAAGAGAATGATTATCAGCAGGCACAGCTGCCAACTGTTACGATTGTTTCTTAGTATTTACGATTTTGAATCACCAGTTCAAAAATACGTTTTTCAACATTTCTGTATTCCTGTTCAGTACCTGATCCATGGTTTCCGATTCAGATGTAATGTTTCGCACTGACGCAAAGCATAATCTTCTTGCAACCAAAATGGTGTCGACAAACACAGGTCACACGAAAGGCAAAAATAAATCCCTACAATGCTTGTGCCGAAGTACAAGAAGTTTTAATTTATTGATTCTTCTTGTTCCATTCTGACAGACCTGTTATAAACTCATTATAAGTATATACAGAGGTCGAGCTTCAATGCTTGTGACGAAGTACAAGAAGTTTTAATTTATTGAATCTTCTTGTTCCATTCTGACAGACCTGTTATAAACTCATTATAAATAAATACAGAGGTCGAGCTTCGATTCTTGTGCCGAAGTACAAGAAGTTTTAATTTATTGATTCTTCTTCTTCCATTCTGACAGACCTGTTATAAACTCATTATAAATATATACAGAGGTCAAGCTTCGATGCTTGGCGGGCATGGCAATTATTGCCTTTCAAGAGGGCACAAAGGCAATTTTGAGGACACCTCAGGGACACAACAGCAAATGTGACTTTCCCATGGGGCAATTGGGATAAAAGAGCACGGCAATATTTGCCTTTGTTGTGTAATTTAGAGGGCATGGTGACAAAGGCAGATGACTCAATGCCTTAGTAAAATTTGACGCCTGTATATTTAAGTTTTTGTTCTTGTTTTTCAGGCATCTGAATTGGTACACACAAATATCGAGAAGTATGAGACACATTACAAAGACATCAGAGACTTTCTTGAAGACAGATTGAAGGTAAAGTCAAATGTTAATTTATTTTTTCCTTTTTAAGTTTCTTTATTATTATTTTTTTATATTATTTTTATATATATATGTATATACATGTAGATCAACCTAGGTAGATTTTGACAGAAATGGATTAAAATTAAAATTCAATTTGTATTTAAATTACCCCCCAACCATATTCTGACAATAAGAAGAAAAGAAAAAAGTAAAGATTGTTTTATTTTGCGACACCTCTATAGCACATTGATTTTTATCTTTTTATCAGGTATTGGACGTCAGTGACATGGTCATTCTGATATATTTATTTAAAGGAAACCCGCTGCCACCACATAGGCTACTCTTTCCGATAAGCAGCATGGCATATCTTTATCAGACGACTGACCACTTCACAGGTGGACACACTACTCTGACTAAAGATACTGTCATCTAGAATTAAAAAATGAAGACCTTAAATGGTGGGGGAAGGAGGTTAAAACTGTAATGCCCCCCCCCCACCCCCATCTCCAATCATATTGGACTATTGGACGTCAATCATATGGTCATTCTGACATATGTTTTAGAGGAAACCCACTGTCGCCACATAGGCAACACTTTCCGATAAGCAGCAAGGAGTCTTTTATATGCACCATCCCACAGACAGAACAGCATACTTGTGGACAACTGGTTGGAACAGAAAATAACCCAAACTGCAGATGGGTCCACTAAGGATCGATCCGACGACCGACCAGTTCACAGGCGGACACTTTACCATTTGATCTACATCCCGCTCCCCCGTCTCCAATCACTTCTGGCCATTGAACATGTACTGTTCAACATGTATTATCTAAAATATTACTTTTTAACTCAAGTGGAACTATTGGTTTATTTTACAGATGGAATTTGGTGAGGGTGTTGTTTTTAATGGAAAATTCTTGTGCAGCGACAGACTCCCTAACACATGCAATGTGTCTTTCATTGGCACTGGCTTGAAAGGTAGGATATGTTGGTTACATTACACAAATACAAACAGCTTGTATGTCTTCTTAAATAACATGCATCAATATAAAACAAATATATATGTTATACAATTATCAACCATGTTTAAAAATTAAGCTTCTCATATTGAATCAAAATTTAAATTGTGTTTGTGTGTTCGTGCATACATATGAGTGTGTTTGTGTGTGTGTGCATACATATGAGTGTGTTTGTGTGTGTGTGCGTGCATGCATACGTGGGTACATATGAGTGTATTTGTGTGCGTGCGTGCATAAGTGGGTACATAAGAGTGTTTGTGTGCGTGCATATACGTGGGTACATACGAGTGTGTTTGTGTGTGTGCAAGTGCAAAATTTAAATCCCTCCCAAAATCAACATTTGATGAGTAAGATTCTTTTGGGTATGTGGGTAGGGGGTTGTGTGGACAAAGGGTTCAGAAAACTTAATCCACTGTAGTGACGTCACTCTATTGTGCTGTTGATTATTTTTCACGAATCTACACTTGGGAGAGCAATGAATGCAGAGAATGCACGTGCAGCAAATCATGAATATTAATGAAGTATGTTGTTCATTAATCTAGAGGGATAAAGAAAAACACTTTTTTTCAGATACTATCTTCTAAGTTCAGTTACGTTGCTCTCACACACCCATAGTATCATTCATTCACACTGTATAACATCATACCACAGTATTACAATTTATTTCACTTACCTGGGTTTGAGCTCACAGCCTCCAGATTGACTCAACCTGCCACCTCGACCAACTATTTATCCATCTTGACCAATCAGTTTGTTACAGGTGAATGAACATTTTAGGTATAAAAAGCAGCATAATCATCGAGATTTAAATATGTCTATTACATTGCACGTGCAATTCAGTGTTTGAGACTGGACTGGGTTATGTTGTATTTGATTTATTATTTTCTCAAAATTCATAAGAGTTTTAACCAAAGCGGAAGTGACATACC
>JAULBS010102638.1:0-31309 GCA_032355785.1 Symmetromphalus regularis
CTATTCTCCACTCGGACAGCTTCCAACCTGAAAAACACAAATACATATATTAGGCCAAATAATAAAAATAAAATATTGTTGTATATTTATTAATTAAGATTTTATCCATGCTTTATACGGTACAAAACATGGCCCTTCCTGAAGGCAAATGCCACCGAAAATTCCTAATTTGTGGACTATAAATTACCAAATTGGTTAATAAATGTAATGTTACATAAATTCAGTCATGTGAAAAAAACTTTCCAGTTTGACTAAAATCACATTGATTTTCCCAATCCTTTCAGTCATAGGACCTGATGAAAACCCTGGATAAATCCCTGTTAATAAATAAAATAAAAGCTAGCCAACTAGGCCAGCCAGCAGAAGGTTTGACTGTTATCGTCGTTGTATTGATCCTTCTCAGTGGAACCATTTGCAGCTTAGGCTATTTTCCACTCCAATCAGTGGTCCACAGCTGGTTCATCAAAGTCTGTGGTATATGCTGTCCTGTCTGTGGGACAGTGCATATAAAAGACCCCTTGCAGATTATCGGACAGAGTAGCCTATGTGGCAGTAGCAGGTTTCCTCTAAATAAATATGTCAGAAAATTGCCTAAAATTGCCCTTTGACTGTGCAGAGATATGCTTTTTAACTATGGATATGGTTTTGTCAATTGAATTTGGCTACACTGAATTCTTCACAGAACTAATAAGCAGAGATACTGTAGTTCAGTATTTAACTTCTGCATTTGTTTGAACAGACAAGAAAGTATAGTTGTGAATTAAGAAGTATTCTTTATTTGAAGTTCAATACCCGGCGATTGTTATGTGAATATCCAATGAAAAATTGTCAGTTTGCCACCTATTAAAGGCATATTCCCACAGAATGTAAGGGGATTTGTGGTGTAAATATTGATTACGAATGAAAATTACATGTATTTGTTATACTAGATCTCACTTTTATATCATGCAAGACATTTTACCTGAACCATGGTATAGGGAATTCCATTTTGAGTTATGGTTTATGATTTATGGTTCGTTACCATAATTCAATTTTTATTTAAAAAATATTAATAATAATAATAAACGAGATGCGGTGGTTATGTAAGTAGATGAATGAAGTATTTCTATGGACAAATCAAATGTTTATATTTAAAATTAATTCTTTGTTTGGAAATTAATCAGGTCATGGGTCCTGGGAGTATACGTTTAAAGGCAGTAAACATTATATTCAGGGCCGGCCTTGGGAATTGTGGGACCCAACTGGGAACAGATCAGGCTCTGTTAGAAGGCAGTTTTACTTGACAAGACTAGAATAGGTTACTCTAGCGTGGCCTCCTCTATCGTAGGGCCCAATTGGTTTAAGCCTGGCTCTAAACTAACCTGTACAGAAATGGCCCACTCTGTGGTATTTAAGTATACGTTTACAGTGACCTTGCTATCCAACCTTTACTATGGTCAAGAATTAAAGTGATCAAGAGTACGAAATACAAGTTATTAGTGGACACATCTTTTCTTTTACTGTAACATTCAACGTAATCTCTTTTGAAAGATCTTTTTTTCATAAAATAACACTGTAAAAGACAATAGGTTTCTTTTGTTCACCCAAACTACTTTTTCCCCCACAAAGTCGTGTCAAATATCGACATATACATACATATGTAGTCGAGCAGTGTTGTGTCGATCTTGCTCGAGTTGGTATATCGTTTGTGTCGACATGAATTGTCGGTCCAGGCCGAAACGTGTATTAACTATCATGTTTTTACATCCGCTAACTCAATATGCGTGAGTCGATATTACGTTGGTGTCGATATATTTTCAAGCCAACGGTGGCGGATTCAGAAAATCCATTCAGGTAGGCCCTTAAAGAATCCACGCCTTGACCCGCCACATCAAGGCTTAACATTCTTTTAGAAAAAGTGTGTCGATATTGATATTATCCGTTAAGTAAATAAAATGTTTAAAAAGGTATACACGATTTACGCGACCTATAAATTATATAATAATCATAAATAATGACAAATGTCCTAGCGGTATTGTAAGCATATAACTGAACCATCAAGAGAGCAGACATGATTTGTAATTATTGTTTTCGTGTGAGATCAACACGTGATGTTATTTAAATTTCCCGTTCCAACCACTGGTCCACAACTGGTTCATCAAAGGCCGTGGTATGTGGTGTTCCGTCTATGGGACGGTGCATATAAAGGATCCCTTGCTGCTTATCGGAAAGTGTAGCCTATGTGGCAGTAGCAGGTTTTCTCTTAATACATATGTCAAAATGACCATATGACTGACGTCCAATAGCTGCTGATAGATAAAAATCAATGTGCTCTAGAGGCGTCGTTAAATAAAACAAATTTTACTCTTTTTTTTGATGTTATCTAAAACAGCGAACAAGGTATAAAATTGCCTTATCGATCTTAAATGTAAACGAACACACTTTAATCTAACAAGCTGTTACAATATACAATTAGTCACACGACTTAAAGCATTTATAAATTGTGGATTGATACCATGGCCTCATTCCTATATCTCACTTAGTAACCAGCGGTGTCACTTTAATGGAGCATGTTAGTGCAGACGACAGGTTGACCACCTGCGCTATAATGTCAGACGACAGCATTGTCGAGGGAGTGTAACTAGCTGCCCGTGGCCCCGTTGTACCTGAACTTGATCCAGAGTGACACGGAGAATGACGAGGCGACCATCCCTTCCTAGAAGTGGATGGGATAGAGCCGGTGGCTTCCTGGAAGTGGAGGGCACAGAGCCAGGAGGGGGTAGTGGTGGCGAGGGAGCTTCCTCGGAGTGGGGTAAGGAGCCGTTAGCGTGGATAGAGGAATGCTCCCCTCTGATTTGTTTTTTTGAAACACCCTTTCCGGCTAAAACCTTCATACTATAATAACTTTGGTATATCTGAGTTAAGACCACATTGATATCATGAAGAAAAATACTGGAAAAGATTTAGGCATTTTAATTTCAATTTTTCGAAGCAGTAAGCGTGGGAGGGAGAGAGGGATAATTATATAGGCATCCCCACCAGTCCAAAAAATAGGGGGATGAGTCCCACCAGGATTTATGCCCCTTGAGGCGACCCATCTTTCCCCACCGTCACTTGACTACAGCAACAGATGCATTAGAGGTTTAATACAATTACATGCTTCGATAAAAATAAATTTATACGTGTATAAATTTTAACAGATTTTTTCTACATAATTATTTGATTGAAGGTTTGAGTCGAAGTTTGGTTATCTCTGATATTATATATCGACACAACGGTATTCGACTATAGGCACTTAATATATATATATATATATTGTTTTGTTTTTTTGATGTGAATATTACCAACTGTGAGTTATCAGATTTGTTTAAATCTAGAAAATTTACACCTGCAAATATTACCCATTTTATGGTGTTAAGTACTTAAAAATCATATGCACCTTTAGGGTAGCCATTTTGTTCTTGTCCGTTTTTTGCTACAATGTACAATTCCTCAAACGATTACCCTTAATTCCTATTTCATTCTATTTTTCTTTACATACACATGAAAACCCAAACATATTTTAAATATAATTAATCTAAAATAAGTGTAAAATTTCTTGCCATACCAGTTGTTAAATTTGTCGTTATCTTTATAGGGACATTTAACTGGTGCTATTGCAATTTATGAAAATGTTTTTGAACTCTCTGCACCCTCTCCCTGGATCCACCTATGTGTATACACTAAATGCTGGAGCAGACAGAATACCTCTATATATAAGAGAAATGTTAACTAATTGAAAGCTGTTATCACTTCTATCATTCGATTTTATTTAAATATATATATTGAACACCAAAAGAAACACAAATTGAATTTGCAAGGTTTGATTGAATAAGTTAACCATAGTTTGACGTTGGCTGTTTTGCTTACTGGAGGATGTGCAGAGAAGTGTAAAGCGTGCGTAGCATGAGTTTTATGGTTTTACGAATTTTTCGTCTAATTTAATCAAACTGGATCTGAACAAACATTAGTTTTCTTTTGCTGTTCAGTATATATAGGCTTATGAGAATAACAGTTTAGTCACCCATGCCCCAGGCTTGCAGTCAGACGGTGGCTTGGAGGAAGGGGTAGGGGCAATGACTATCCTGAAAAAGAACTAGACCCTCTTAGAATCTGTTGGATTGAGTTTTTTGTTTGCCCTTTGTCCTTCGTTAAAAATTTAATGCTGCCCAAAGACACACCAACTAACTGTGGAGCTATTCTGTCCACTCGTGTCCATGGCACCCCTGACCAATAAAGTTCATAAAAACCCGGGCTGCTTACTGCACCATTTATACCAGGGCTACCGGAACGATTGTGACATTGGGGGGGGGGGGTGGGGGGGGGGGGCAGACAAGCGATGTGGATGGGTAGGTGGGTGCCCCTGGAAAATTTTGAAATGTTGATACAGGGAAAACAATTAAAATTATTGGGGTGGCAGTCGCTGCCCCTGCCGCCCCAGTTCCGGTGGCCATGTATACGAAAACATTTTTGGTCGGATCATGCTTAAAAATATTATCCAATCAGATTGCTCATTTTATAAGCCAGATCGTCAGCTAGATAAAAATAAACACACAAAACCTGGCGTATTTCATCGGGCAGTTAAACCGCATAACAGTTACCTCGTTTTAAAAGTTGTAGATAAGTCATAATTTCATTTAAAGTTATGAACACAATTTTTTTCGTCTCTTCCATGATTCATTATTTACATAGATAATGTGAAGGCTGATGCATTGAAAGCCGAATTGTGATTGGTTCTTCGCATCAGGAGAAGCATCCAATCAAAACGATTTCTCAGCCCAAGTTTTTATAAATTATATTGGTCAGGGGTCCCATGGATACAAGTGGACACAGGATCCCATATGTTGTGAGGATGTTCTGTCCACTAATACCACCTTACCCACCTCAAGACAAAAAACAGAACACAGTGTGTGTTTATATCAATACTTATATTGTAACACAGACTGAGTAAATAATAACAGATAAACCTAACAGATGCAGCAGTTACAATAAAAATGTATAATATTATGCTATTCTTGTTTCTCTGTAAGATTTTGTTTGTTTGTTTTGTTTCTGACACCACTAGAGCACACAGAATTATTAATCATTGGCTATTGGATGTCAAATATTTGGTAATTTTGACACATACTGAAGTATGAACCAGCCTCCAACGGGTTTTGAGCCACTGTCTTCAGCTTGAGAGTCCAATGTCATACCACTGAAACTCATCCCTGTAAGATTATAAATTATGTAAAACCATAAACATAACCAGTCTCAAACGTTTACATTATAATTATATTTGTTTGACTTAAACTGATTCCATTATTCTGTAACTTTATAGTCTGTAGTGAACATCATCAGATGTATGGACATGCAGATACAAACACATATACACATGAAGAATACTAAAAAAGTTCTTATGTGATATTATTTTTTATGTTTTCAAATTTTGTTCAAGACAGTGGTTCACAACTGCCCCGGTCTGTAGGAAAGTGCATACAAAACATCCCTTGCTGCCAACTGAAGACAATTTGTGAAAGTCATATATTTATGTCCAAAATGGTACTTTTGAGAAAAATTAAATTTAAAATTAAAAGTGTCATGTAAAATTACAACCTTTTATAATTCAGATCCTTTTTTTTATAAGCTGCCCCTAGTATACAAAATGACATGTCCAAGACCTTTGATGCTTTGCTGATTCTAAATTGGCCTAAATTGCAGACCATATTTAAATGGCCGAGTCATTTAGAAATGCTGTTACATTATAATTTTTTAGTCTGACAACAGCACAGTTAGTCAGGTGGACAGATGTTACGAACTCTGAAAATAAATGTACCATTTTTAAATTCACTTTATAATATGGGTATCAGGGGAGATCTAGAATTTAGAAATAAACAAAGCCTGAATGGAAGAACGAAGAATGAGAGAATTTCTGTTATTTGTGATATTCCACATTAAAAAGTCTTGAGAGAGCTCATATTGAACTTCTGCCAGGATTTACCTTCCTTTGTAATGTAATAAATGTATTAAGTTTACTCAACCTATTATTACAGCAAGATACATTTTTATATAGACATACATGTACATTATGGATCTATGGAATCTCTGGTAAATATAAATATATATAATGTTCACTCATACATAATATCTGCTTGTATGTTGAAATATTACATCATAAACACACTGTAAATCTATTAATAAAATATATAAAATGTAATGATTTCCATGACAGAATACCCCAATACCCACCACTAAACAAACATGAGCATGATAAACCTTGTATCTAAACAGATCTTGAGTTATTTCATTTATCCCGCAATTTAAAATTAATCAGCCAAATAAAATTATATATACAGGGGTCAAATTTCACCAAGGCATTGAGGCATTTGCTGTGCCCCCCCTGTCCCTTTGCCCACTCAATTTCACTTCTAATGAAGGCAAATACTGCTTGCCCCATATGTAACTCACATTTGCCATTGTATCCCTGATGTGTCCTCAGAATTGCCTTGGAGCCCTCTTAATTCCTAAGAATCAAAGGCTATAATCGCTGTGCCCCCCCAAACACTGAAGTTTGACCCCTATATATATGTTTATATATATATATGAAATTGACCCCTTTAAGACAGTTGTCTGTAATAACAATCTATTCAATGATTAAATAAAATAAAATTCTATTCACAGACAAGATCTCCTCAATCAAAATACAACCACAAAAATGTATAAACCGGAGTTAACATTTGAAATTCTTACTGGTCTATCGGGCTTGCTAGATATTCAATCTGCTGAGCTAAATAAGATGATGCTGACTCAGAAATAAAACTCATACAATTCTGACAATACTGTTTTTATTATTTATATATGTGATGCAATTCATTTTACTGATATTTTCTTATCACATTTCTTTTTTGACTTCAAACTTAAAATAACTGAGCATAAAGTCAAAATAACTGTCAATCATGATGTTTTGTGTGGGTTAACAGTATATTGACCCCTGTATGAAGTACATAATAGATAGTATACATAATAGATAGTATACTTATTCAAACAAGATAAGGACCTGCCTCACAAAAATTATTCATATCTGCTGAAAAATCATGTTTTTGAATAGGAATATTAATTGTATTTTCTCATGATTTGTTTACAAAGAAAATCCTTCACTCTATTCATGGACAAAAGGTCCACAACCAACACATTACAAAGCTGTACATCACATTATATACTATTCACTGTCTTTTCACAAAGTCTGTTTGGCTTTTGTCAAGAGTTCTCTAGAAATTATCAATCTTTGGATCTGGGCAGTGCCTTCATAGATCTATAAAAAGAAGAAAAATTTAAATACTAAAATCATCACCAAAAAAAAATCATTTTTTTAAAATTAGAGTTTAAGCTCAATTATTTGCACGACTAAACCTTTAAAGGCACAGTCCCATGGAATGAAAGGAGCTTTGTGGTCAAATTATTGATTACGAATCAAACTTACATGTATTTTTTATACTAGATCTCGTTTTCATATCACTGAAGACATTTTAACTGAACCATAGTATATGGAATTCCATGTCGAGTCAATCAATCTTTTTTACATTTAAACATTTCAAATTTCAAGATCAGAACTCCTCATGGGGTGAAATAATTTGTTACGAAATGTTTTTCCAGGTATAAAAATATTCAGAAGTTTTAAAATAACGGCTAACGGGGGAATATATACGTCAAAATATATACTCGAAATATATACGTCACACCTTCAATGGAAAAAAACCCACTGTTTTTGGATTTATTTGTCTGGGAGCATAATTCATTATTATTTTTAAAATATTGATAATAAGCAAGATGCGGTGGTTATGTAAGTAGATGAATGAAGTATTTTTATGGATAAATCAAATGTTTATATTTAAAATTAATTCTTTGTTTGGAAATTAATTTGGTCAATGGTCCATGGGAGTACGCGTTCAAGTGTTTTTCAAACCAGCTAATAGAAAACCATTGAATAAGAAATAACAATACTTATATGTTTAAATACTAGTATATAATTAAGCACTTTACAAACCAACTAATAGAAAACTGTTGAATAACAAATACTAGTACATGTACTGTTATATGAAGCTGTTTAATATGAAATATTAATACTTTTATGTGTTTATTTGGATAAGGTGTTTTATGAACCTGTTGAATAAGAAATATTCTTATTTGTTTTTTTAATTACAGATAAGGTTGATACAGGTTCATGTAATGTAGATAGTTGCACAGCCAAATTTGGAACTTGTATTGATGGTAACGGATGCTCTTGCATACCAGGTTACTACGAAACCAAGTGTGAAGTTCCAAGATGTAAGAATGACTTTATGATGCTTCATGGAATGTACTGACTAATAACATTGTTCACCAAAGTTTATCTACTACTGGTGATTTATATTCTTTTAAATCTTAAAGAAATTAATTCTACAATTATAATCACTTTCCTATTCTTAAAAATGAATTTAAGTTAATCATTAAAATGTTGATTGAAGTCTCATGAAAATCTAAATTTTAAGTATACTAATATGAAAGTTGATTGGGTTCCCAAAATTTTGTAAATATGAAAATGTTTATAATTGTAAATTACTGTAATTTTATGAAAGTAAATTGTCATTTGAAAGTATTTTAAATTGTGTTTAAGATACATACAGAGTGTAATGTTTCAATTTCCTTTTCCATCTGAATAACATTTTCTAATGTGTACCTGTATGTGAGGTCACAGTATTAAAAATCCCAGAGGTATCTTGTTAACTCTGGTACACCTCCTTTTAAGTCTGTGGCAGTTCAATCGAGAGTTGCACTAGGCCTCTGGGTTGATAGTGGTCCAAGGACCGAAGCAGATATTGAGTCTAATATATCTATTTTATATTTTTAAAATGCATCTGTTCTTGGGGCCCCATGGTACTTGCCCCTCTCAGTAGTCCTGGTCAGTGGTGATATAATGATATAACAATGATAAAGAATTAATGTTGAAATTTTTGTACCAGGGATGCAGAAAGTATTCGTTGACTAACCAAATGTGAGTAAAAATTCTGACGGACTAGTTTAAAAATGCAACTTCTAGTCCAACTGGCAATCTATATTTTTCTCAGACAGAAATTATTATTATTATTTTTTTTTTTTTATGCTTCGAGTCTGCCACTCCTTATAAGCCAAGCCAGAATTCCAAATAATTTAAACAAAGCCATGTTCTGTAGAGATTGCAGAGAAAACAAAACAGAAAACATGAATGATAAACCTTTTGTTGTTGGAACCTCATTATTCAAACTGGAAAGCATAAAAATATCATGCCTTCCGATCCCAGCCTCATCCAAACGAATAAAATTTAATCATATTAATTATATCATAATAGAGATGCTATTTTCCCTTTTTTTCTTTTTTTTTGTCAGCCTAAATGTTTCCATTTTTTAAAATAAAGCTGGAAATGTAGTTAATTTGACCCTCAAAGGTCACCAGAATGCACCATTAACACTGATGGGGGACTATCAGAAAAGAAACAGGTGAGTCCCACGCACCCCTCTTTTATAAAAGCCAGGTAAACCCCAGTATTCACTTTCAAATCCCAGCAAATAAACAAAAAAGACATGTATCAACATGAGTTGGCCTAACAGTTAAATTACCCTTCAGTGTGTGCAACTTCTAACACACACACATGTACTGATGAGTGTATGTGGAGGGGTATGTAACTGTGAAATTAGTAATAGCCAGCCGGGCTAGTAAATAAAACAATCCACTAGCCCACAGTTATTATCACTAGCTCGATATTTTATTTTATCAGTTCCCGCAACAAACATATGGTTAGGTGGAGTATATTTTTTACAAAAAGTGCAATACATAATATTTTGCATTTTGTCATAAATTATCCATTCACCTCGTCCTTTTTTCTTGTCAAGAACGGTTGCGAGTTTCCTTCTCATACTGTGTATTCTTTTCTTTAATTTTATCACTTGTTTTCTCCTGTTTTCTGGTAGGTTTTAATAATTTTCAAGATATTTTTATTTAGCAATTGATATATATATGTAGATGACATGTGTAAAGTGAAACAACGCAAAGATCCAGAACCGGAGAATATGCTATAAATAGACATAGAGAAAGCGGGGTTTTCCAAACTCTGCCTCGTTTTCAGAATGTTAGCAAAGTAAAAATGGCGACAACTTTGCATTAAAGATCAGATGACACAGCGCAGTATACGAAACGTTTTATGAATTCAGAAGTCAACATCACAGAACTAAAAAATCGTTTGTCACCTGACGGGCTAGTGGATTTTGATACACGAGGGAGGTTTTTTCACCAATTCTGGTGAGCAGGCGAGTGCAATTCTGCAGGGCTGGGGCAAGGGGGACTCCGGGCCGGGGGGGGGGTCGGCGGGCCGCACCCCCCCCCCCCCCCCCATCCTGCTTTTTTTCAAATTTTTATTTCGGTTAAAGATTTCTTTCTCCAGCATTTTAGGTAACAAAACTTGCAAGAGCTTTTTTGAGCCTACCCCTACCCACTTCCTTTGAAAATCTGTTCTACAGTGCTGTATGGTTGGTGGACTAGTAGAAATTCTGGCTGGCTAGTAAAATTTAGTTGGTACCAGTCCAGTGGACTAGTGAAAAATTCTCCCATTTCTGCTAAAGTTTGTGAATAAGAAAATGTTTATAAAAAATTATTGTAAATGTGTCTTTGGGCCTTCTTGGTAATTGTCAGTGGTGATAAAATGATATAACAGTGGTAAATTATTCATGTTGAAATTCTTATACAAAAGAATATTGGGTTTGTTATTGAAAATGGAGTAGGAATATCAATCCTGGAATAAAAAGACAGACTGACAGAAAATTAATGACTTCTCTTTAAATTGCAAAATGTTATTTATGTTTCAGACAAGGTGATATGTGAAAAAGGTATTATGTCCATTCAAATAGAACCAATCGGAAATTTTACGGGAAAGGTTTACTCTTTTGAACATGAGGACACGTGTACCTTTGCAGACTTTGATAACAAAACTGTCATGCCTGATGGAATCACAGGAGGAAAAGTCAAAACCATTCCAAACACAGGTGCAGACTGTGGAAACACAACATCTGTTGTTATACGTTATAATAACACAGGCAATTCATCCATGCAGGTAACCCTATTTAACAACAGCTTATAAAAAGACACTTTGTTAATGTCAGTTCTTCACATGTATATCATCTTGTAAGTAAATATACCTGCTCTGACAAATCACTGTTTGAGAATCACTGAGGATGGCCTTTCAAAAATATATTTCATCTCCCCAGGATTGATCTCGTGAATCGACTAAATCCGATGAGGTTCATTTTTTTGGCTGTTTCTCTTCTAAGCAATGGAAAATAACCCAATCTCAGGCAGCTAAGAGAGCACAATTATGATTTGCTGAAGTAAATCAGGTCTGTATTCTGTGAACAATAATACTTTGCTTCTGTTTCCTGCAGATCACTTCAGCCACATCCGACGTTCTACGAAAAATTGCAAACCACCGAGGATCTCTGGACTCTTATTTGTCGAGAGCAGTCACATGTGATATCCAACATGGCTGCGCCTGTAAGCTTGGCTTCGCAGTGTGACTGTAGCTCATAAAATTCACGTTAGAAACAAGTTGTTATAATGGAATTCTGCGACAGGGAAGTAGGTGATATAAAAGAAATTGATAAGATAGTCAAAAACCAATTTACATGAATTGGTTGGAGGAAAAGGACCCTCAAAGTGTACCAGAATGTATCATTTCCATCTATTTCAGAAAAAGTTCAGATTTAGTGAGTGATCCTAAACACCTCCCAATGAAAGAAAGTGTGCATTCTTGTTTTCCATGAAATATAGCCTTTTACCAAGGTCAGTGGCCTCTGTTTTCATTTTAAAAAATTTCAACCATTTGTCTCATTTGCCATTCTCAGCCTTGAAAAACCCAGTCATTGTCAATCAACATGTGATCACTGTCAACGGTTTTTCTGTAACAGTAAGAAATGTATAGGAAAAGGAAGATAAATAAGTTAATTGAATGATGAGATGTTCTTGATCTGATTAATGTAGGTCTACCTTCAAGGGCGAAAATCCGTTCCTGAAAGTGTGTGGGGGGGGGATGGAACACACCCTTGTCCAAAAGGGGGGTAAGGACCATCCTGCAGCCCCATCCCCCATCATTATAGACCACTTGTGTACTTCAGTATATTTGTGCTAAGACGACATTGTTTAAAGTGTTACATTGATACAAAAAAAAGAAATACTGATAAAGATTATTATTTGGGCATTTTAATTTCACTGAAATTTTCAGTTTTACTAAGCAAAATGGGGGGGGGGTAAAATTATATAGGCATTCCCCCCCCCCATCCATAAAGTGAGGGGACATGTCACCCCCCAAGATTTACGCCCATGTCTTTCTGTATAGTTAGTAGAATAAAAAATGTATTAATACTGGCCACAGAGGTCTAGTTGTTATGCTATCAGACTCATGGGTGGTAGGTATTGAGATCATATCTCAGGTGAAGCATGGCATTTTTAATGTTGGTACTGTATCTAACCCATAGTGAGTGCAACACAGGACTCAGTAGGTAGGTGAACATCACTTAAATGACCACAACTGATTTATCAAAGATCATGGTTTGTGTTATTTTGTCTGTCAGATAATAAAATATTCTTTTCTGCTTATGAGTTAGAATAGCAGCTCTAGTGTGGTGGCAGCAGGTTTCATCTTCCCTACTAAAACTAGATCTCAGTCCTGTACAGACTGCTAAAATCTTAATTGCAGGGGACAATATTTCGAAATCTGAGGTAACTGGAAGTCTGTTCACGTAGTTTTTACCTATGTAACCCATAGTTTGGTTACGTGAATTATATTTGCGTAACCTGTGGGTTACGTTGAAATTATGTTTTAAATACATAATTTTTAGCTCAAACAAAGTTAAAACAAAATACAAAAGAAAACATTTATAAAACATTTTTTTTTTTTTTTTTTTATTTCCAGATTCCTTTTTCATTTTGCGCTGTCCAAACTACTTTCAATTTATCTACAGTGGTGTTCCAAATTTTAGTTTTTTAAAGCTCATTCTGCATTTAAACTTTTGTAAGACCTATTTACATTAAAACATTTACAGCATTTGTGAAATTATAGGCAATCCAGTATTATGTCAGCATAATTATATTCCTAAAGATGAAATAGCAGCAGATAATTTAGCCATCCCAAGCATCCACGGACATTTCATTAAAACTTTTGGCTTGACTCTATACTCAGCATTTTTAGTTTAGACCAGTCGCAAGTTACAACTGTTGCAATATAACGTTGTCTACAGGTTCGCTGCGCATCATCTAAAAATCAGTCTAAAACATTCAGCAAAATACTTGTAGGTCTGCGTGAATAAACTTCCGGTCATCGTGAAGTTTACAAATTTTAATTTCTGAACGTCTACAGGTCACGACGTAACTGATTTGCCGTTTGTGTAAATTTAATTTTGCGTAACCGACACATGAACAGAACGGCGGTTCGTGTGTAATATTGTGCCTCGAGTCATCATAACTAGCACATAGTTATGAGTACATGGATTTTCTCTGGCTTTTCGCCATCAAGAGTCACAAACTTGATCACACCCACAAAGCCATGGCACCATAAATGAATTTGTTAATGCATGAACAAAGCTACCAAGCCAATTGCTCAATTAACATATGCTCTAAGGATTAAAGGTATTTACATACTGCTACAGATGATCAATACGTCAATGCGCTCCAGTGGCGTCAATAAGGCAGTATTTTTTTTTTTAAGTTTCTCAAACATAGGCCCTTAAAAAATAGGGTTGGAGGGGAAAATTTAAAAAATGTTACAAAGTATCTTGGACGGGGAAACTAAAATTTGGAATAAAATTAATTTTACCAGTTTTACTCATTTAACTGGTCATTCATTTACCCCCTACGAAAATAAACTATTCAACTACAAAGTATAAAATTAATATTTTTGTTTAAACCCTGGTGTAGGTTTTTTTCTTTTCTAGCCTTTGGGAGAGTCGGCAGAAATAAAATAAGTGTGAATTTTCACATTTAATTTTATTTTAATTTAGCAAAATGTAGGGTTGGCAGGTTAGGTAAATGAATAATAAAAAACTTCTGGCCTAAACGAAAAAAAGAAAGAAATGAAGAACTATGAGGCAGACCTTGACCAGAGTTCTGTGGTCAGGAGGCAACTCGTTAAGGCTATCATCGTAGTGCAGGTGTATTCGTAAAGGCTGGTCTACACTTCGTTTCATCACCACATGTGCTGGCTCTATATCCACGCCATAAAATATCTGTTAATATAAAATTAATAATTTAATGCCTGATCCACACTTCGTTTCATCAGCACATGTGCCGACTCTATATTCACCCCATAAAATACACCTGATCTGTCAATATAAAATTAATAATTTAATAGCTGATCCACACTTCGTTTCATCAGCACATGTGCTGGATCTATGTCCACGCCATAAAATACCTGTCAATATAAAATTAATAATTTAGTGGCTGATCCACACTTCGTTTTATCAGCACATCTGCTGACTCTATATTCACACCATAAAATACCTGTCAATATAAAATTAATAATCTTATGGCTGATCCACACTTCGTTTCATCAGCACACGTGCCGGCTCTATTGCCATGCCATGTCCTAAAATACCTGTCAATATAAAATTAATAATTTAATGCCTGATCCACACTTCATTTCATCACCACATGTGCCAACTCAGAATCCATGCCATAAAAAACAGAAGAAAACAATATTAAAATGTATTGCTCACATGTTGACGATATCATATAGGATTTGTCTAATAATATACCTTAAATTACCTACTTATGCACCCACTCCCCTCAATTGGGGGTCACTTAGTAGAGGTTGTCAGTTACAGTGTAAATACACAGTTAACTTTCTGTTTGGAGTTTATTGAGTTCATGATAGTTTAGAATTGTGTTTTTACTGTTAAATATTTTGTGCAATACAGTTTACTACAACTATACTAGTCTATGCATTCATTAACTTCATGAAAAGTATAATGAGATGCATTGTACACAAGCCGTTAACATATTATAAACCTAGAAATTAAGAAAATAACCAAGGAAAGAAAAAAAGAAAATAATTACAATAGAAAAAATAGTCTCCAGTCCATTTTCTCTTTTGAGACATTTTGAGAAAGTAAGGAAGTTGTATCAATGGTGGTTTTCTTGCTGATATTCGATACTTATATTATAGCCATTATAGTTATGTCACATTATTGTGTGTAATGTTGATTATTTTTCACGAATCTACACTTAGCAGACCAATGAGCGCAAGTGTAGCATGCATAGTAACTGAGTGCTGAACCCTGTGGCGTTACCAAGGAGGCAGGAGGGGTAAGGGGTGAGGTGGGAAGGAACAGGTGGTGGTGGTACAAGAACATGAAAAATGGAAAGAAAGAATGATTACAAAAAAATGATACTGATGACAACTGTTATGGAAGCAAAAGTAAAGTTTATTTTATTTAACTATGAATCTATAGTACATTGACTGAGCACATCGGTTATTGGATGTCAAACATATGGTCATTCTGACATATTTCTTCAGAATAAACCCACTGCCACCACATAGGCTACTCTTTCCAATAAGCAGCAAAGGGTCTTTTATATGCACTTTTCCACAGAGAGGACAGCACATACCACGGCCTTTGATGAATCTGTTGTGGAGCTCTGGTTGGAATGGAAGATAGCCCAAACTGCAAATGGGTCCACTGAAAAGGATTGATCCGATGACTGACCACTTCACAGATGGACATGCTACTGTTTGAGCTAAACCCCACTCCCTGTTATGCAAGTTTACAAACTGTTCAATTTGGGAAATAAAAATTTTGATTCGAAGGTTTGGAGAAAAAAAACTTTCGCTTGTGCAGTCATTGATGCAGACATAGCAGTTTTAGCATAAAAATTTTGTCTTATCTGGGTGTAACAATATTGTTTACTTTTTAAATTGTTATGTAGGTTTGTAGTAAAAATTTCATTTTGCTCAGGAAAGTATTTATAGAAGGAGTTTAAAAAAAATATTTTGCTAGTGTTGCGTCAGTTACCAAAGATGTTAAGTCAGTTACTTTGTATTTTTCCTATTAATAAAGACTGTTCTACAGAAAAAAAGAATTTTTTGTTTGTGTTGACAAAGTAGACTACTGAATTACAAAACCCTATAAATAGCTATGGACTGCGGCTCAAACATTCAGAGATATTCGACATGTTCATAGACATGTCACTGAGGGATTTTTGTGTTACGTCAGTTACCACACATTAATTGTTGCAAACAAAGATGAGTTTCTTCTGGCATAACATACAATCATTGTAATTCAATCACTTTGCCAGTTGAACTGTATACTGATAACCTACAGAGAAATTGAATAATAATAATAGTTAATATCTGTCTGAATGTTGCATCAGTTACAGTGGAATTTCCCTAATATTCTTCCTCCTCTTAAACATTTCTGTAATTGCTTGTTTTTTAAGATCTACTGAATCTCTCACCTCGTGCTGCTGCTGAACTTGGTGGCTGCATGTATCATGTGTTGCTAATACATGCACTGCCACAGCAAGTAGGAGTATCTGCCAAACTGTCAAAGTCATGTCGTGAGTCATGGTTCGGTGAAAACCAAAAAATATTCCTAGTTTAATCTTGAGAATCGTCTATCCCCACTGATCACGGCTGCCTCTTGACATACTTCCAATACTGTCCATTCCATGTCAAACAAAACACAAATATCGGCTTCCTCCGGAAGAGGGTGGTTCCGTACCACTAAACCCATGTCTCCAACACTTAACCCTCAACAATAAGCGTACTGTCATGAGTTATCTCCCTTACCACTTGTAATTTGACGCCGATTTTAATTTGCCATTGTATTTTTGGTAGTAAAGCTGTTTTCTTTTTCTAGGCATAAAAAGTTGCTGAAGATGTTCTGGTTTACAGAACAAGCTATGCGTATAAACAAACCACAGATGATAAGCAGTTTTTGGATCAAAACAAACAACAACAAAAAAGAGAAAAATTATATTCAACGGAAGTAAATCTTTTTGTGAAGATAGGAAAATTGCGTTCAATTGTAAACCAAATCTGGTTTTAGTTTCATAAGGTAAAGCCTAAAACGCGGATTCGAACGAGCAGTAACGTCTAATATTTAATATGTTAAAATATATACAATGTCAATATCAGATAGACATATTTATAATTTAACATAAACAAATGACGTTAATAGTTATTTAAGTAAATGTAAGCGATAATATAAATACATAAAAATTAATGATCTTTTTTTTAATATGAATGAGGTGAAGCGGTTGGTGTATGAATATTTAACTATAAATTTGTTAACGGGCGCCATTTTATGTAATGTTTAGAAGGCATTAAGCCCGTTCTTATTTCTGGAGAAACGTCTTAAGTCATCTAACCGATTTAGACGGCATTTCTTAAGTTCATTACATGATATGGGCGGGGCAAGCGTCATTGCGTATGCGCTCAAGTTTTGACGTCATTCGTTTCTAATCTTCGCTCGCAGATGGATCGTTGTATGGCTTGATAATGATTATATAATAATGTTATAGTCGAATTTGGTGTTTCTTCATGATTAAGACGATCGAAATGCTGATGAGCCATTGGTTGAAACCGAGGAAATGCCGTCTAAGAAGATGGTTGTCTGATTACGGTGTTGAAATTTACCGTTATCAAATTTTAAATGTGTGAAAATTCAATGTTACCAGGGATAGACGAACCCGGTATGTCGCATTTTTTTTGTTTTACTCATTGTCTTATAGTCTGTTTACGCTACTTGGAACATGGATTTTTGTCGATTACTTTACTTTGCGTGAACCTAGGCGAAAAAGGACTAGAGTTTTGGAAATAGCAAAAAAGTCGTATGTTCCAATTTTTTTCGTTACTTTTTTAAATAATAATTTAAAATATTCATCATTACCTCGTATGTTAAAATCAGAAAAATTGCACATCGTTACTAACTCTTGGCAGACGGCAGCATTAAAAAGAAAGGTAACTGTCCATTTAAACATTCGGAACATCTCGGCCATTTCCGATAATATTCGTATCTATTTCATCGTTTTTGCTTTAATAAATATGTTTTTGCAATGATATTAATTTATGATAAATATATTTATTAAATAATAATCGCGTACCTTATAAATACATTATTCAAATAATTACCTAACGCCCCTATTTTTATATGAATTCTGCAGCAAATAAAACATGGCGGTATAAATAACGCCGGCTCGAAATGCCAAAAAATTACTTTTGACTGCCGTTTAAACATATTAGAACTAATGCCATAATGGGCAAACCAACCTAGACAAAAAATAGGACTTTTATTTTATTTCGAAAAATATCAACATTAATGAGGTAAGTTATATATTCTGTTTTTTATTCATCAAAAACCATGTTCCAAGTAACGCAAACAGAGTATAAATGTTATATACTATTGTAACTATATAGTAAACATCAATGATTTTCCAGTCGTTGGGTTAGCTTACCTGCAGCCGTACAGGATACACTTTCAGTACAGGCTGAAATTGGTATACTCTACAAAGAAACCTGATTAAGGTAGTGAACACAAGTCTGTAAAAACAATTTAACTAAGCATGTACATGTATATAATTACATTAGTCACAAAACAAAATAACTACAGAAAAATCACACATTAGTCAACAAGGGAGACAATTCCCGTATATTCTTGTCTCAATTCCTCCTTTTCTTTGACCCTGCTACGTTTATTGTAGGTCGAGGGATGGGAATCTAAACAGCGGAGAGAGAAAAAAACGGAGAAAAAAAGACGAAAAGTGGGAAATAAATAACTGTATTAGGCTGACAGTATTTTCGCGATGTTCCATAAATAAAATGAATACAGAAATTAGCTTATATAACCATATAAAGAATGGTCATGCATGGTATAGTTTTGACACAGCACTACAGTGTAGCCTATGTCCCCGAAAGGCGAGAAAACCAATTAAGGAAGTGTAACCGAGGTTGTCTCTAAAGTGATCATCTAACTTGACAATATACGTCTATAACAGTACATGAACCGATAAACTTTACTGCGAATAAAACGAACTTAAGAAAGTTACGATAGTATTGACATGAAAAGAATGATCTACAGTATTTTTATAAAAGGAAATTTGCAATGCACCATTATAAAACGTTAAACAAAGACCACTTGTTAAAACGGTCAACTGTCTTAAACCATTAGGTTTTATCAATTCTTGGATGACAGTTTACGAGAGATTTGACTCTGCCTGTGTGGGAGCGTGTGTGTGAGCGTGCATGTGAGCGTGCCTGCGTTGGTATATTTGTAGTATTATGTAAGTATATGCTTCTGGTATAATAACCATCATTTACTATGCACCCCAACTTCCGGCGGTAATTAAATGATGCCATTGGAGAGACCACCTTTAATGGCGGCAGAAGACGATAAAGCCAGATTAGTGTGAAGAGGAAACACACCTGGAAGAAGATGATACAGTTGTGAGACAGGGTAGATAGTTCAATACACAGAAACGGGGGACAGAGACAGAACAAGGTTCAAAGAATGCAAATGAAGGAGAAACTGGATCTTTTTTTTAAGATCACGAGAAAGGGAGGCAGAGGGCGATAGATGAGAAAGATGAATGAAAATGTGAGCTAGCCTTCGATGAGTTTTGGTTTCATGGGCATGTAAAGAAAATAAGTGATTGGGAAATTAATAAATTTCTCTTGGATAATAATTGCACATATGCACCTCAAATTGATTTTGGTATTGGTTGATAGTCTATGTTAGGAAAAATGCGTGGCCACATTGTGGATGACATGTAAGCCTATGGAGAGATCGTTTTGAATTAAATTTGTGACACGTAGTCAGATGTACACGTAGTCAGCAGCCATTGTTTTAATTCAAAATATATATCAGTAATATCATATTACATTTCTATGCAGTATTTTAAAAACGAGAACATTGTTCATGGGATAAAAAGGTAGTTTATCATGTATAATATCTGGGGCGTAGCCAGAGACGGAACAATGCCGAGGCAAATCCAGACGCTGGGAGATTGAACATGTGGATAATAAATATCAGTATCATATAGAAAATATTAAAACACATCTGCGGTAGTAATAAAACAAATATGCCTCGTCTGCCTCATACTGCCTACGCTAGAGATGTTTATTATTCTTTTTTTATTTATTATTTTTAATTTTTTAACATATCATACAAAACTCAAATTTTATTTCACTGTTAAATAGCCCCTCCACAGGAACATTTTACTATAAATATATAAAAAACCAGTACGAAAAATATTGCGCGTCTTTATTATATATATATAAATAAACCGACTTTTTAGAAACTTCCTTTTGGCAAAAAGTTTGCTCATATTCCGTTTCCACCGCACATGAATGTCTCAACAGCTTTGGATATACCAGTCGTGAGATACTGACATGGACTGGGAAAACCCAATTAGAAAATAAGTCCTCAATCACTTAACCTACATCGCTGTCTGTCATTGAAGTTTGGCAGACTATAACATTGAGTTTGGCAAACGCAAGATTACACATGTCTTTGAAGCGTCGCTTAACGTGGGGTTATACTGAACTTCTAGCATTGTTACGATGTTAGAGATCAAGTGTGAACACAGTCGTATGCCACGCTATCTTGTCCAATCACTGATTGTAATCATAGAACATGGCATTATTAAACCCGTTTCAAATATTCACACTGTCCACACACATACATACACACACACACGCATACATAGCAAAAGTAAAGTTTGTTTTATTTAAAGACTCCTCTGACATATGTCTTAAGAGGAAACCCGCTACCGCCACTTCGGTTAATCTTTCCGATAAGCAACAATGGATCTTTTATATGCACCGTCCCACAGACAGGACAGCACATACCACGGTATTTGATAAACCAGTTGAAGACTACTAGTTTGGAACAGAAAATAGCCCAAACTGCAAATGGGTCCACATACACACACATACATACATACATATACACACACTCATACACATACATACACACACATACATACATACACACACACTCATACACACACATACACACACATACATACACACACACACACTCATACACACACATACACACATACATACATACACACACTCATACACACACATACATACACACACACACACACACACACTCATACACACATACACACATACATACACACACACACTCATACACACATACATACACACATACACTCATACACACACATACATACATACATACACACACACTCATACACACACATACATACATACAAACACACTCATACACACACATACATACATACATACATACACACACACTCATACACACACATACTCACATATACAAACATACACACACACTCATACATACACACATATACAAACATACACACACATTCATACACACACATACACACATATACAAACATACACACACTCATACACACACATACACACATATACAAACATACACACACACTCATACACACACATATACAAACATACACACACACTCATACACACATACAAACATACACACACTCATACACACACATACACACATATACAAACATACACACACATACATACACACACACACTCATACACACACACTCATACACACACATACACATATATACACACATACACAATCACACAGACATACACACACACATACATACATACATACATACATACACTCACACACACTCATACACACATACACATACATGCACACACATACACAATCACACAGACATACACACATACATACACACACATATACACAATCACACAGACATACACATATATACAAACATACAAACACACTCATACACACACATATACATATATATACACACATACACAAACACACAGACATACACACACACACATATACATATATACATACATACACTCACACACACTCATACATACACACACATACACAATCACACAGACATACACACATACATACATACACACACACACATACACACCCACCCCGCCCGCCAACACCCACATACACCTGTCGACATTTTACGATACTGTGCATGCGCAAGGCCATGTAACCTCCTCACCCCACTTAAAATGATTAGCAGACTTTATTTCTTATAACACATTGCAGAAGTGGATCCAAGGGTGGTGTTGCATCCTCACAACGTCAGGGATATAAGGATGGTGGTGTTGTTGGTGGTGGTGAATTTTTTTTTTTAACTTCATCCCTCCAATTATAATTTGTTTGATCGTATGATGTAACTTTGAAATATTTTTGAAACCCTGTCTAAAATTTCTGTATCCGCCCCTGCGTTATTAATTTCTTCTTGTTCTGTGAGCACATTAAAAGGGATTAACATCTAATCACCCTGCTGAACACTGTAAGGATTAAAACAGACGGTATTGTACATGATATTAATGGGCATGTTAATCGTTACGGCAGCATGCTTGGCAGGGTTGCCGAATCTAGACAGTCCTTCTACGTGGGTGCTGCCATTGGAAACGGCGGTTACCGAGGCTTTGACAGTTCCACTCTGATGTCGGCTTTAAACACAACCACGATGTATAACTCTTGATGAACCTACTCTCTGAGGTTTCTTCACACTACACTGACAGCGCTTGTTCACACTAGTGTTTATTTACACTATATTCACACTAGTGATTTTTCACGCCAGTGCACAATTTTGGGGTAAAAAAAGGACTCCTCATTTGCAGATCAAGGAAGTCTGATATAATCCAACGAGACCCACTGAGCGCAAAAGATAAAATTAATATTTAAGGTGACTATTGGACACGCATGCTACAGAAGTAGAAAGTGGAACACGGTTTTAGAGACTTTCATCCTCTTGAACTATCCCAATAACTGTGCTTGTTAACACTAAACTATACTGTTCTAAGTCAGAATATTCGCTTCCTTGGAAGATTTTGATAAAATGGCAATATACCTGTAATACAAGAACAACACAACGTTTTGGATAATACTAATTAAACAATGGCCTCAGTTGAAATCGACATGAATATTCCAGGGAACTGGATGGCGCGACAGTTGCGACTTATTAACGACGACAGCAGAGACTTCTTCCCCAGCACGGCGGGGTCGTTACGGTCGCGCGGCAAGTTCAACTCGCTGTACACCGTCGATTACCCCAACCCACCTGAGGGCGCCATCTATACACGACTGGAGGATAAAAAACAGGTGATAAAATGATATAATGTTTGTTCAGTATCTGTTGTTTGTAAATACGTGTTTTTAATTTTGTTTGTTCAGTATATATTGTTTGTAAATACGTCTTTTTAATTTTATTTCTTCAGTATATATTGTTTATAAATACGTCTTTTTAATTTTATTTCTTCAGTATATATTGTTTATAAATACGTGTTTTTAATTTTTGGTTTGTAATTGGCGTTTCAAAACTGGTACAGTAATATGATCAAACTTGTTAGTATGACATTGGTTGTTAATATAATTATTTGGCTGAGAATTGAAAATACGTTTTTGATGCACTATACAAATCACTGTACAGGTGTTTCTATAATGCTTAAATATGATTTTAATCGTTTTAAAAATAATAAAATCTTTCTTCAGTATCTATTGATGGCTTACAATGAGAACCATCGTAAACACGTGTGTTAATGCTAATAGTATTCCGTTAAATAAGTTTTAAATCTTTGATCAGTATCTTTAGATAGCTTATGATGCCAACCATCGCAAACACGTGTTTTAATGCTAATAGTATTCCGTTAAATACGTTTTAAATGTGTGTTTAGTATCTTTAGGTAGCTTACTATGCAAACCATCGCAAACACGTGTTTTAATGCTAATAGTATTCCGTTAAATACGTTTTAAATCTTTCTTCGGTATCTTCAGATAGCTTACTATGCAAACCATCGCAAACACGTGTTTTAATGCTAATAGTATTCCGTTATATAAATTTTTAATCTGTGTTCAGTATCTTCAGATAGCTTACTATGCAAACCATCGCAAACACGTGTTTTAATGCTAATAGTATTCCGTTATATAAGTTTTTAATCTGTGTTTAGTATCTTCAGATAGCTTACTATGCAAACCATCGCAATCACGTGTTTTAATGCTAATAGTATTCCGTTAAATTATAATTTTAAATGATTTAAACTGAAGACCTGATTGAAAAAAATGATTAAAATAAAATAATAATGAAATAATAATAAGTAAAAAACAAAATCAATAAAACAATGATAATACAAATTTGCT
This sequence comes from Symmetromphalus regularis, assembly GCA_032355785.1. Lineage (NCBI taxonomy): Eukaryota > Metazoa > Mollusca > Gastropoda > Neomphalida > Neomphalidae > Symmetromphalus > Symmetromphalus regularis. The sequence goes on from JAULBS010102638.1 coordinate 24,249, forward strand.
CAGGTTTTGGGAAATTAAGATTTTGAGATATAGTTATCAGGTAGGTACAGTTGTGAATAGTGAGCATCGGTCTCTCAAGCTGATGTCAGTGGTTCAAAACCTGTCGGAAGCTAGATCAAATTTTGACAAATATCTGACATCGAATAGCCGATGATTCATAAACATTGAACTTAAACAAAGTGCTCATGAAGAAAAGCTTTTGACATTCAGTGAGTCATAGACAGTTTAAAAACAGCACGCTCACATTGGTGAGTCACACAATTTAAAGACTTCCATTACTATTCTAAAAATCAGAAACTAAAACCCCCAACCGAAATCACTTGTCAAATAATGTAAATAAATTAAATGTTAAAAGAGTCAAATGACGCGAACAGGCTTTTTGAAAAGAAAAAAAAAGAAAGAATTCTTTTTTGAAAAAAATATATAAAAAAAAGAAAAACAATACACCTTCTTTTGACAACATGTCGACTGAATGGTTGTATTTCGTAAAGATTCCTCAAGGACAAGACGTGGTTAAGAAGTATTCCTGTCAGGTGTAATAACATTCTATTAAACAGCCCTTGTCAGTTTACACGTACACTATACTTATATTAAGAGATAACTACTTTTTACTTTACCGTACCCTTTTTATTTATTTATTTAAAATTTATTTTTGACTGTAATGCGACAACGAACGGAGACAGTAAAACAGTAAAACCGGAATTCTTACACAGTCTATTAAGTTGTAATTTGATTTGCTCCATAGTTTAGCCTATTATTTTAACACGTGAAAACCTTTATCCACAGTTCAACCTATTATTTTAACACGTGCAAACCTTCATCCACAGTACAACATATTATTTTAACACGTGCAAACCTTGATCCACAGTTCAATATATTATTTTAACACGTGCAAACCTTGATCCACAGTTCAACATATTATTTTAACACGTGCAAACCTTCATCCACAGTTCAATATATTATTTTAACACGTGTAAACCTTCATCCACTGTTCAACCTATTATTTTAACACTTGCAAACCTTCATCAACTGTTCAACATATTATTTTAACAAGTGCAAACCTTCATCCAAAGTTTAGTCTATTATTTTAACACGTGCAAACTTTCATCCACAATTCAACCTATTATTTTAACACGTGCAAACATTCATACACAGTTTAGCCTATTATTTTAACACGTGCAAACCTTCATCCACAGTTAAACATATTATTTTAACACGTGCAAACCTTGATCCACAGTTCAACATATTATTTTGACACGTGCAAACCTTCATCCACAGATCAACATATTATTTTAACACGTGCAAACCTTCATCCACAATTCAACCTATTATTTTAACACGTGTAAACCTTCATTCACTGTTCAACCTATTATTTTAACACGTGCAAACCTTGATCCACAGTTCAATATATTATTTTAACTCGTGCAAACCTTCATCCACAGTTCAACATATTATTTTGACACGTGCAAGCATTCATACACAGTTCAACATATTATTTTGACACGTGCAAACCTTCATCCACAGTTCAACATATTATTTTGACACGTGGAATACTTCATCCACTGTTTAACCTATTACTTTAACACGTGAAATACTTCATCCACTATTTAACCTATTACTTTAACACGTACAATACTTCATCCACTGTTCAACCTATTATTTTAACACGTGCAATCCTTCATCCACAGTTTAACCTATTCTTTTAACACGTGCAAACCTTCATCCAGTTTAGCCTATTATTTTATCACGTGTAAATCCACTTTGATCTATGAATCGAAGTTAAAACAGTTATCAAGAAATCGGAACTAAAACCAATGCCGATGTTTATTTTTGGTGCTGGGGAAGGCGTCAGTGAGGGTTTCTTAAACAAACTATGTAGAATCCATAATGGCCTATAATTGTTAATAATCAACTGTAACCACATTCAATTTTTTTTTAAATTTTATTTAATTATACTTCTAGAGCACATCGATTTTATCTTATCGTCGCGTATTGGACGTCAATCATATGGTCACTCTGACATATTTATTTAGAGGAAACCCGCTGACGCCACATTGGCTACTCTTTCCGATAAGAAGCAAGGGCTGTTTTATATGCACCGTCTCACAGACAGGACAACACATACCACGGATTTTGATTAACCAGTTGTGGACCACTGATTGGAATGGAAAATGTAACCACTTGCAGTAATCATGACTAAATCGACCGGTTTGGTCAGTAGTTTCCGCAAATTAAAATATCTATAATAAATACAAATAAAACAAAATAAAGACATCAATATAAATTGCTTCTTATAGAGGTTTGGGGAGGAAGGGGTGTTTGCTTTCGCGAGTTTATTGTATAAGGCGGATGATGTAAAAATGACGTTTTGTTAACACTGTGTACATAACTAGAGCATGATTCTGGAACAAACAACAGTGAATTAGAATGGCGATGTTGTGCTTGACCATTTGACTTCCAGTGCCCCATGACTGTGATATGTGCTGTCCTATCTTTTAAAAAGTACCTGTAAAAGACTCCTTGCTGCTAATGGACAAATAAAACCGTTCCTGTGTCAAAATTACCAAATGTTGAATAATAAATCAATGTGTTCTAAATTAAATTAAAATAATGATGATTATGGTAATAATAATAATGATAATAAAACTAATAATAAATAAATCCTCAAGTTTTGTTTCTTAATCATTTACCAGATAATACTGTAAATAACCGGCAATTAACATATAAGAGGTTGTATCAGGATCTAGCTATCTGCTTATATGCATGACGTGGATTATCGAGTGATATAACGGAAACACCTGACACCCGCTTATATGTATGGCGAGGATTATGGAGTAATATAGCGGAGACACCCGACACCCGCTTATATGCATGGCGAGGATTATCGAGTAATATAGCGGGTATTATCGAGTAATATAACGGAGATACCCGACATCCGCTTGTATGCATGGCGAGGATTATGGAGTAATACAGCGGAGAAACCCGACACCCGCTTATATGCATGACGATGCTTATCGAGTAATATAGCGGAGACACCCGACACCCGCTTGTATGCATGGCGAGGATTATCGAGTAATATAGCGGGTATTATCGAGTAATATAACGGAGATACCCGACACCCGCTTATATGCATCACGAGAATTATCGAGTAATGTAACGTGTATTATCGAGTAATGTTACGGAGACACCCGACACCAGCTTTGCATTCAGACAGGCTAGCCAACGTGTGCGCTATTAACTAAACGACTGGTTATATACGTTCTCTATCGGGTTTAACATGTAGCGCGGAAACTAGTCTAACAAGCAGCCGCTAACTATTTCGTTCTGAACGCCAAGTGGTTTATGTGTATGGTATGGCTTTATGGGGAAGAATGGGTATATTGTTTAGATGACAAAGTCCCAGTTAACGGGATTTGTAACACGCTTTACAGCTACACAGATCCCACAGATATGGTGTACTTACAACAGCATCTCGTCAAGCTACAGTAGGGAACAATACACTGACAAAATTACCCATTCACAGAACGCAGATAATGCCAGATTACAGTACGCATAATACTTATAGTATATACAGAAACCGATTGAGGGCCACAGTTGACTTTATAAAGACATTTAATATGGAGGCAAGGTAGTGTATACATAAACCGATTGAGGGCCACATTTTACTTTATAAAGGGATTTAATGTGGAGGCAATGTCTTGTCAAAATTCTGTGAATGTGCTAAATAGCAACATGAACAGTTTCTTGGCCTGCAGTTCAAGACACAATGAAAACATTCCAATCACAATACTGTACATTTCAACTAGAAATGAAACACAATATGTTTAAAGAGAAGACCCAAAACTTGTCATTATTTATTTTTCTCTGTTTTGTTCTTGATTATTTGACTGCTTAAATTTTAAAAAGTTTCTAAAACTATCGATAGTGCATGAAACTATTGCGATAACTATCGCCCTTTTAATTTCCTATCGATATATTGCTATCGAGTCGTTAAAATCGCTATCCATCAATAGATAGATCTGGTCGTTGGATCGGAACCCAAAAGCGGAGTCGTTCTCTGTACATACAAAAGACCCTTGGAGCAGGGCCGGACTTAGGTATTGGGGTGATAGGGGCACTTCAAGTTCAGGGACCCCTCAATTTATATAAATTATATGAAAATTTTAAAAATGATCTAAAATGAATGAATATAACTAATTTTATAATTATCATATTTTTTTAATAAAGGAAGTCCTTAGTCGGGGGAGGGGGCGGACTCTGGCATGGGGCCCGGGTCAGTTGCCCGACTCTGGCATGAGGCCCGGGTCAGTTGCCTCTTTGTCCTCTTACTATAAATCCGGGCTTATTTTACAGGTAATAAACAATTGTAGCGGGTTCTCTTTAATGAATACGTGAGAAAATTACCAAATATTTGAAATACAATAGCCGATGATTAATAAATCAATGTGCTCCAATGGATATGTTATACTGTTAATCTTTTTTATACCGTGTTAATCCTTTCTTTTTAGTCTTAATCCTTTCTTTAATAAACGTTAATCCTTTATTTACAGTGACTTCATCATTGCTCCAGTGAAGACGTTAAACTGTTAACCTTTTCAATACGGTGTTAATCCTTTCTTTACAGTGTTAATCCTTTCTTTAATAAACGTTAATCCTTTATTCACAGTTACTTCAAAGTTCATCATTACGTCACAGTGGCGTTAGAATGGCGGAAGGGGGAAGCGGAGGGGTGCGGGTGCTTCAGCCCTCTATAATTCCCATAAATATGTACCTTATTCATCGTTCAGTTATTCACCGGCAAATTCTGATGTTGAGAAACGATAGCATCCCCACCCCTGCCCTACCCTCCATATGAATTTCGTCCGAACGCCCCTGTGTCATAATCATTGTAACGTCATTAATAGTCGATGATTAAAAAATCAATGTCCTGTGGTTGTATGGTTACACAAAAAGCAAAGTTTGGTTCAGATTCTTTAACTGGCAGGAAACGCAGCCCGTGACAATACATCTTCAGTTCGCGATCCGTAACGACGAGGAGTTGATGAATTTTTCCTCTGGAGTGACTGTCGCCCAGGGTGTGTTTTGTCCAACATCCAGGCTGTTCTTCTACCCAAGAAGGCTGTCCAGTGAAACATATAAAAGTTACATTGGCCACGAGTATGGCTATTGGCCTCCATGGCGCAGTTGTTAAGCTACCGGACTCATGGTTGGTAGATACTGGGATCGAATCTCAGACGAGACATGAGAGTTTTAATGTCAGTATCGGCTCCAACCCAAAGCGAGTATACCACTTACAACGACCAGTGGTCCACAACTGGATTAATAAAGGCCGTGGTATGTGCTATCCTGTATGTGGGATAGTGCATATAAAAGATCCCTTGCTATTTATCGATAAGAGTAGCCACATTAGTGTGGCGGCAGCGGGTTTCGTATCTCCTAATAACACTAATCTCTGTCCTGGACAGACAGCACAGGAAGCTGAACTGTGTGCCCAAGACAGCGTGCTTGAACCTTAATTGGATATAAGCACGAAAATAAATACAACCAACCAACGAGTACGACTGATTTGCACAGTGTTGTGGTTTGCGCAGTGAATCGTTTGGAAACACTAGAGTTGTGAGTTAATCAAGTATCTCGCACCTGTCAATGGCGGTCACACTATAGTTACTCCAGGCAAACACTGTACATGTACATTGATCGCACTTAATACAGGTTTTTATCATTTCAGCTTGAATTCATTCAGCAGAATAGAGAGACCATATCCGATGTTTTATTTGGAGGTGCAAACAAGGACCAGGGTCAGGTAAGAGATCGGTATTCACGGACAATAAGTAACAAATAAACATGTAGTGTACTCAGTTTTAACAATACAAGTAAAATTACTTTAAGGAAGATTGGCTTACAGTCATTTTTCTTCTAATGTAATTTCAGGTCAGACCCAGACTAATCTTGTTTGATCTAGTATTACATATACTACTAATATATATACTGTTTCTTCGGCTCCACAATTCAATAATCTGGGGTGTAGCCAGACGGAAAAACGATGAGGCAAACCCAAACGCTGGAGCTTGAACCATGTGGATAATAAATATCAGTATCATGGGGGAAAAGATCTGCGGAAATTCCAGATGAGGCAAGCGCCTCGTCTACCTGATGCTGGCTACGCTAGAGATACTTACGACAGCAAGTGGGAAAACTTAGGGAAGACGGCCTTGAATTAACTATTAAGTAAAATAAGCACGTGCTTAAGGCCTCGAGAAAAGAGGGGCCCAACCAAGCTTTTTAATGTGCAGGATTTACATTGGACCATGATGCTGAACAAAGGCCCACAAAAAGATGGCTCTATAATAAACGGAAAAAAAAATACATATACAAGAATATTAATAATAATAAAATATTGTTTTTATTTTGTATTATATGTATAAAGGGATACCATAATCTGTTAAGTGCTCGGAGCCTCCAAGTGACTAAATCCGGCATTAAGGGAAAACCTTGAAATAATGCAGCATGTTGCCGCTTGAAAGACCAACACCCTTGGTAATCGTTCCAGAAAATTAGTTTCAATTATCTACAAGGAGTGATTCCCTGGAAACGAGTGACTCCCTGGAAACGAGTGATTCCCTGGAAACGAGGAGGTCGAAAACCGTTCTCCAAACAGTTATTTCTGGGGTTCGCTTACTATTGGATGTCAAACGTTTGCTAAATTATGACACGCAATCAAGTGTACGCCAGCCTCCGACGGGTTCTGGATCACGGTCTTCTGCTAGGGATTCTAATAGCCTACCACAGGACCACTGAGACTCACTATAGATACTCACTACATATTATTAACATAGAAACACTACATATTATTAACATAGAAACACTACATATTATTAACATAGAAAGACTACATATTATTAACATAGAAAGACTACATATTATTAACATAGAAAGACTACATATTATTAACATAGAAACACTACATATTATTAACATAGAAACACTACATATTATTAACATAGAAACACTACATATTATTAACATAGAAACACTACATATTATTAACATAGAAACACTAC
>JAULBS010102639.1:0-15920 GCA_032355785.1 Symmetromphalus regularis
ATTAAATGGATTTTCCATCCGCATTTTGGAAACAAAAATAGTCGATACCTGACTACACTGATATCTGTACATGTTACACCAAATTAATTTTACCGCAAAGACAACCACCAGTCAATTACACTAGTTGAAGATTTATTACATATTTTCGGTCGATTTATTTATAATATTCGTGATAATTTAAATCGATGAACATTTTTTATGTGATCGATTCTAATTATTGGATATTTTCACAAAAAAACGAGAATTACCAAACACGATGGTACTGAGCATGATTATTCACGCTCCTTGGTCGAAATCTGTGGGCGCGGTGGTGCGCAAGCGCACACCTTAAACGTGAAACCCTGCAGACTAATTTTGCTACCCTTACCAATAAACAGCAAAAGATCTCTTCTATGCACTATCCAATAAACAGGATAGCATAAACCATGCCCTTTGAAAAACCAGTTGTGGACCACACCTACCCACAAAGTCTTGCAAAGCACTCACTTTGGGTTGGAGATGGTATCGAGATTAAAAATCCCATCCTTCAACTGACATTTGATCCCAGTACCTAGATTCCTATGATGTATCCACTACATTACTGGGACCAATAGCCCCAACAATTCTTATGAATAGACTGACTACACACAGAACAGCATTCATTTTAGAAAATCAGTAGTGTATGTCCAGGTTGTGACATAACAATCTGATGAACTTGGTTACCAAGTTACTAACAACATGGTCGATGTAGTAAGTTTCTGAACCATAGTTATGAATATTCTTAAGTCAAAACAGTGATATGTATCTGATACAGAATTCTAATTTATTATTCCTAGCTTTTTCTTTGAAAATGTGGAGCAGTTGGATTTAATGATTCCTTCCTTGAAAAAACAAATCTAATATCGGATTGAGGCAAAAAATCCAAAAATAATCTTAGGATTTTGAAAACTTGTTCCAAATAGTTTTGGAATGTAATAATTTCATAGAAACATATAAAACAAATATTCATCAAATGTAGGAGATGCTAGTTGATGTATTTACACTACCTGATCGTTTGATTCTGTTGGGTAGAGTCATGGCTCCATCCTGATGAATAAACCAGTCATTGTCCTTCTCCAGCGGACGCACAGTGACGACCTTCATCTTGAGACGCTCACGGGATGATCGGATCAGCTGTACAACACGCTCATGGGAAGCTCGCACAACATTCTCATCATTGATCTACAATTGGAAAATGTATATTATCATTTGTTAAATTTAACTGTTTCTTAGATGGCGTTAGTGCACTCGCCCAATGTTTATTATGGTCAGAACAGTTGAAGTCATAACAAATTAACATTGGTTCATGATGTAGTGGGTATTATCAAGCCAGGGAGTGGGATGTAGCTCAAGCAGTAGCGTGTCCACCCGTGAACCAGTCAGTCGTCTGATCGATTCTTCTCAGTAGACCCATTTGCAGTTTGGACTGTTTTCCGTTCCAACCAGTAGTCTACTGGACAGTGCATATAAAAGACCCCTTGCTCCTTATCGGAAAGAGTATCCAATGTGGTGGCAGGGGGTTTCCTCTAGATAAATATGTCAGAATGACCATATGATTGATGTCCAATAGCCGATGATAAGATAAAAATCAATGTGCTCTAGAGGCGTCGTTAAATAATACAACTTTTTCATCAGCAAGCCAATGATGTAGTCAGTGGATGCCCAACATGGCCCATCACTACCATGAAAGGCTGGGTATACAACCAGTGATCCAATGTGGGCTTTTTGGCCAAATGTCTGTGAACTAACAACAAAACAACTATTGGCTCACCTGTAGGTTGTGTTAAAAGGTGGAAGTTAATTTACAAAGAAGAATGTGTAACACACAAATTTTGGTAAATTAAATTATATGCGTGTTGCTGAATAAAAATATATTTGTCTGTTTAACCACTCTTTAACTATTTGTGTGGATTCTACTCTTGTTTGTTGTTAACTATGTAGTCATGAAATTTCAATTAAAATTTCTGAATGAAATGAAAAGGTCTAAACCTCATTGTAAATGACTGGTTATTAGGGATAATGCTAAAGAGCAAATCTGACGTGGATTAGGTTAAAGCAAAAAAGTCTGATATGCAGGACAGTACATACCAATGTTTTGTAAGGGAAATAATGTTACTGATCAAAAGAGATGTCTAACAAGTGATATTTATATCTCACAGCTCCTTCTAAATCTAGCACAGATGTAAATTAATATACAGACTGAGTCAGCAGTTTGCATACCTATCATGTATCTGGAAATAGCAGCAAGCATAAAATATGCAATTTAGAAAGATCATAATTAAAGCTAACATCTCATGCTATTAAAAAATATAAAACCTGTATATTTTATTTTATTCAAATGCAATATATTTATCATCAAAAATCAATTCAGTTTCAATGACCCAAAATATCACGAACGTGGCTTCCAATAATATTTTATTATTTACAGTTTGTAACACTCAGATGTCTTAAGGCTTACTATTTATCACCCATTAGTTAATCACACAGGGTGAAAACAACTTGTATACTTTACAGCAAATAACAACTGGCAGTGGTCAACAGTGTACAAAAAGAACACATTCTCAATCAAGAAAAACAAAAACACACTGGAAAACAATCACTTCTCAGTAGAACTCTCTTGAAATTTCTTTCTTCTTTCATTGCAAGTGAGTAAATAAGTCTATCGCAGATAAAGTATGAAAATTTAAAGTAAATCATCACTTTGATGTATACATCTCGTTGATATCCAAACAAAGAAGAGTTGCTTACAGGCTGAGAGAAAGAGGTGTTGAAATTTACTGAGGTCACATCTCAGTAATTCTTCAAACACTTGTTCATCACCTCAGTGTATGTGTGTGTACATCAACTCAGTATTTTGACTCGACGGATTTCAGTACTGTGATCAATTAACAGAAATCTTCCATTGAAAATCTTATCTTAGTAAACATGAGGTTCTTTCATTGTACAAGAGAATGCCTGCAGAAATTGATAATTGCATTGTGGATTCCACAACCCCTTGCTTCAATATTGACCAAATAGAGCCATCTGTGCCTTCACTTCAGGTGAATAGAAACTTTATTAACCTTCAGTACACCGTACCACTTGTTATCTACATCAATTGTCAATAAACGCTCATTAAAATCTGTCACGATAAATAAACTGGCATTGATATTCCTCCTTTGATAATTTTAAAAACAATAATGATCTATTTAACGATTCTCATGAGATGACACCTTACAAGCACTCATTACAAACAAATATCTTACAAATTTTATTATACAAATATTTGACTTAAATAACTGAATTAGCAAATCATCATTATTGGGTTTTCTGTCATGATTCTCTATCCTAGTGTGAAGTATGTGGTGATGAACAGTGTGAAGGAATAAACATTCTGGTTGCTGTTTGAAAATAGAGATCATATTTCAATCTAGACCTAATGAAATTAAGATGTTGTTAAATGAGTCAAGTTTTTATATTTTCTATCAGTTCAGATGCAATATGAAGTTGCACCATTTTCAGCATTACATCACCACCTTGTGTAACAAACTTTCTTTATAAATAGTTTGGTGAGCCTTAATGGTCCAATAATAGGACCTCACATTCTCAAGCTGAAGACAGTGGTTCAAAACCTTTCAGAGGCTAGTTAACATTGCCTACTTATTAAAATTATCAAATGTTTTACATCCAATAGCTGATGATTAATAAATCAATGTGCTTTAAACAAATGTGTTAAATAAAACAAAAGGAAATTATAAACAGTTTGCTATCCAAGCCTCTCACAGGTAACAGTAATGGACTGCATCTGTGTGACTGCGTTCACGCCAATCTGTCTGTGACAACTGGCTGGCTTTCCCACAGATCTCCGCTAATCAATCAATCCAGTTTCCTTGAAAGCGGATCAAGTATTTACTGCACCACTAAGCAGTGACGAAACAAAACACTAGGATTGGCAGAAAAGCCGCTCTAGCACCTTTCTGAGGTTTCCATCAAAACTTTAAAACACAGAATCAGCTGTGAGATAAAAACAAACATTGACATGTGAATTGTAACAGGGATGCGTGCAATCTTTTGTTATTTATTCATCTTACCTTTGAAACAATATTAAGTAAACTTGTTTTTCCGAAATGCTATAAAAATGAGTCAACTTTATTTTTATAGTGAGGGGACTCCTATATTTATCACCATGTCTACAGCTATATGGATTATTCTGTGTCATGTGAGCCTCAGTGGTCCAGTGGTAGAACATCAGATTTTCAAGCTGGTAACAGTGGTTCAAAACCCATTGGAGGCTGGCTCACATGTGACTACAGATCAAAATAACCAAATGTTTGACATCCAATAGCCGATGATTGATGAATCAATGTGCTCTGGTTGAGTCATTAAACAAAATTATATATATATATTCTGCGTCAAATCATCCAATAAGCTAAGCCTCACCCCCTTCAAGATTACTGAAAATTGTTATATACGGTTATTCTGGCTGAAAAATCAGACACTTCGCATTTTAGCTTGATTTGACAAACGGTTCCCAGGATATGACTCATTCAATTTTGGCATGTACGTGTGTGTTTTTAATAGAGCATGTAGCCTGCAACTGAATTTCTAAATGAAAGTTAATCAATACAAAAGTCAATGACATTCTTTTCTTTCATCAGTCAAATCAGTGATACATCAAGTTTTAAGAAAGGTTTTCAAACTATTCATTAGCAATGACCAAGTCCACTACACTCTTGAAATGCTAGATGCATCATTTTGGCAAATTCGGACTACATGTTTTAAGAACTTATCATTAATACATTTTATATATATATATATACTGTATCCTGCACAGAATGCTAAGACACTATATTTTAGCATCAGGTATGCACACTTTGATGGGCTAACAAAAAACATACCTCCAAATTTTTTAATATAATGTTGTTAACACGAGGGCTACCTTTTTCAGGCCAGATACTAGTCATATGATCCACAAGGTCAAAATAAAGTTTAAAAGGTCATCACTTTTCTAATCAATCCTATGTTAAAAATAATGGGATCCTTTTCCAATTCCCTTTCCAGAAATACCAATTTCTGTTACTGAGCTATGGTCATTTTGGATGCTATTAGTTGCCCCTTATGCTCAAAATTGAATTATTAGTCATTTAAAGCTACATTTTGAAACATTAGCTTTTTTCAACCACATTAACCTTACATGTACAAAGTTTCGGCAAAATCAAAGTAGGTGGAGTTTAGTTTCTTCTTTTAGGAATGCGATTTGAAATGGATTGACCCATACAGTATGTAGTCAGTGCTTCTCAGGAAATGTTTAACCTTAGATAGTATGAAATGCAATCTGTTGGTATCTTGGTTACAGAAACAGTAGACTATTGTTCACTTAAAAAATTATTTAATGATTAAGGTTTATGTCGTTGGACAGTTGACTGGGAGGATAAATGTCCACCAACCATTCCACAACTTCACCTAGTTATACTCATATATATACTTGTATACTTCTTCTGAATGTTGGTATAGCAAAACCAAATAAATTCTATATGAAGTACTATACCTATATAAAATATACAGTACAGATTGATTGAATTGCAGCTGTCAATTAATTTTCGCCAATGGGACAATTTTTGTATATACGGTACAGAGTGCGACAGAACAACAGTTATGAATGTATTATCTCCAGTGGGACAATCTCAACACTGTCCATGCTATTATGAAAATTGTTTAGTTGGTTTACAATCACATGGCAACAGTATAGGAATGTTTATGGTCAATAACATATGTACTTAACCCATGATGTGAAGAAAAAATGTCATAAAAAAACAATTTGTAAAACCAATAAAGGTTCTAACAATCTTTTTCTTCCAGATCACTCCCAGATCACTATCAGTGAGACTGAACTAGTTCAGTGACAATAGAATAAATGGGTATAAACAGAGCAAATGTATGTAATTGTTACACCTATGAGCTAAGCAGTTGTATCTACAGCTTGTAGTACAAGCTTGGGTAATGTTAGATCAGCTTTCATTCCTCATTAACAAGTGCACGCCAGTTCTATAAGTGACCCAGCAGCAGATCCAGAGGGGGTCCAGGGAGTCCAGACACCACCCCAATTTTCTCATATTTAAATTTTTTTTTTAATTTTCCTTGTGGAAAGACGTTAAAATTAACCATTTTTCCCCAGTCCTATTCACCCATCACATTTGGAAAACCCCTTTTAGAAATCCTGCATCCGCACCTGTGACCTATTGAAGCATACACTGTCTGACCCAATCATTACCACATAATTCACCATCTGCAAACAAAGAGTAATGGAACTTGGAGCAGAATGCTTTGTTGTTTGAAAATACACCAACTGCTTACAACACAAACTGTGCTGAAATACGTATGCAAGTCACCATCATTTTCATGCTAGACACAACTGCTGACTGAGCAACAAGCTTTTTGAACAGTTTGTGTCCATGTGGAACATGCTTGAAATGTTTTCTCATATTTTCTCAAAAACCATCCATGTTTTTGCAAATTGTCTTCGGTACCTGAGAACACAATTTGTTTTTGAACCCTTTAAAGACAGGATTTGGAAACGTGGTGTTAGATGTAACTCTTCTATGATGTAAGTGCATAAGACCATCCAAGTCAACATATACATCTACAGAAACACGAGCCAGTGAATTGAAAATACTGTATACATGTAGACTTATCAACGTTATGCTGATGGTCATACATGTACTTTGATAGATTTAGTACAATGCATAATAATGAAATTCTCTGATATATACTTATTATTTTTCATCTAAATGAAACCAAAAATGTTTTATTACATAAACTGCAGATGTTCAATTTTTCAGTTTATTTCTTTTACTTTTAGAATGAATTAAAAAAAATTAGGTTTAATTTCTTAAATGTTTAAATAAATTTTTGATATTTGTTTTACGTGGCTTACCTCCAAGAGAAAGTCGCCCGATTTGAGACCAACACGATCTGCCTGACTGCCGACATCCACGCTGTCAAGATACTGCAGTGCAGGGAATTCTGGAGTTGGTTGGAATTCGAGACTTGCTGCACGGGTTTGTGCTGAAAATAAAATAAAATCTTTATTAATTATATCTGGAAATATGCCAAAGATTCAATCAAAATATATAGAAAATAAAACATTTTTGTTGCCAAGTAAATCATGTATAATGCAAATTCTGTTGAGCATTATATCAATATATGACCATTTCATTCTAAATATGTGATACTTTTGTGTAAACACATGACAGTTCCTAAACAAATAAATAATTTCAAATAGCATGTCCACCTGTGAAATGGTCAGTCGTTGGATCGATCCTTCTCAGTGTACCCATTTGCTATTTGGGCTATTTTCCATTCCAACCAGTGGTCCACAACTGGTTCATAAAAGACCCCTTGCTGCTTATCGGAAAGAGTAGCTTATTTGACGGCAGTAGGTTTCTCTAAATAAATATGTCAGAATGACCATAAGACTGACATCCAATAGCCGATGATAAGGTAAAAAGCAATGAGCCCTAGAGGCATCGTTAAATAAAATAAACTTTACTTTTTCTTTATGATAGAAAACACCTAATAAGTAGGTTTCCTCTAAATAAATATGTCAGAATGACCATAAAACTGACATCCAATAGCCGATGATAAGATAAAAATCAATGAGCCCTAGAGGCATTGTTAAATAAAACAAACTTTACTTTTTCTTTATGGTAGAAAACACCTGATAAGTAACATGAAAATAATGTCTATCAAGTATTTGTCAGCTTGGATCTGAAAATCTATTACATGTATTTGTCACTTTGTTAGTGTAAAAAGTTGGGAAACAGTTTGAGTGTTCTCTCCCAATATTTTTTATTACCATTCCCAGTGTTTCCACTTTAAATTTTTCTCAGGCTGACAAGTTGCTCACTACACTTTGCCTTGGCCATGCACTAACTTGCATTTGTTTACTGGACTAGTTCAAACAACCTTCATAATTCAATGATAAATATTGTAAACAATGCTGTTTAGTGGCCAAGTAAAATATGTAACAGCCTTATAGAAGCCTGTGAACTAAACAGGTGGTGTTCATGTTGTATACTATGCTAAAACAGACAACATAATACTACAGCCTTTAAACAAGCAGATTAAGATGATTTTAATCCTGACGACACATAATTTGTCAGTTTTTACAGGCATTATTAGAACTACTTATTAACTACTGATTTACTTAGTTATTTGTTGACTTGTTTATTTATTGACTTATTTACTACTTATTTACTTGCAGTAGTTATACAGACATTAGAACTATTTATTACAACTACTTATTTGAAATACTAACTTGTAAGTCAAAGACAGAACCACTTATTTGAAATATTAAGCTGCAAGTCACAGATAGAATTACTTATTTGAAATATTGAGCTGCAAGTCACAGATAGAATTACTTATTTGAAATATTGAGCTGCAAGTCACAGACAGAATTACTTATTTGAAATATTGAGCTGCAAATCAAAGATAGAACTAGTTATTTAAAATACTGAATTGCAAGTCATAGATAGAAATATTTATTGGATATTGAGTTGCAAGTCAGATAGAAATATTTATTGGATACTGAGTTGCAAGTCATAGATAGAAATATTTATTTGAAATACTGAACTGCAACTCAAAGATAGAAATGCTTATTTGAAATATTGAGCTAAAGTCAAACATATTTATACATGTAAAAGTGTGAGATTTCAAATCACAAACAGCATGCAAGGTCCTGTCTTGTGAATTGAATGGTTTAAACAATGGGAAGCTATTTGAATGTAATGTTGGCAATGTTTCCTCTTAACAGCTGCACTGTCAACATAACAATGGGAACAAAGAACAGTGTATACAATCCATGCAGGTATATTTAACTTGTGTTTATTTTATACAAATATTACATTGTGAAAAAAGTTTTTAAAAATATTAAATTATAAATTTAAATAATTCAAACGTATTATTTTTGTTAGAACAACTTGTTACACAGAGAACTGTGTCTTTTCTATCTGTTCAAACAATTTTTATAATTAGGCTTTTTATGTTTGGAATTCTTGGACATGGAACATGACTTGATTTCTAATTTTGATCTTGACTTTTACCTCTAATTATGACAATGACTTTGGAGGTATTATAGACTACACATTTCCTTGATTATTTTTGAATTATCATCATTTAGTCAAGTTAGATAGATTGTAAGATGAACAGATAGAGGGATGATTACTAATCACTATACGCCCAGAACCTTTCAAACAAAAAATCAAAAACAAGTTCTGTCCTCTCCTTTTTGAAATCATTCCAGGTGGAAAATTTTAAATGAGAGAGCAGTTTTGCAAATTTACTAATTTTGTGAGATCAAAAGAAATGTCTAACGGTGAGAGCTGAAAGTCTGTCCTTTCCATTTTAAGGCGAGTTTCAGGCAAGTTTGAATTATTAGTTGCCTATAATGGACAGAATGGAGTGTCATTCAACAAAATGCAGCATTTTGAAATCTCCAATTGTGTTTTGTGAAAAATGGATTGAGACATGAATAATCAACATGAATATCTCTAACACTTCTGACAGCAATAAAAAAATTGGCTATCAAGGATTACTGTGTGTGGTTTTTATGAGTGAAATCATTCAGCCACTACCTCAGGGACAGGTCACGTGGTGTCATCCAGTCCGCAAGCTGCAGTATACGTGAACAGTTTCATGTGTTCATTCAGATAACACAGATCTCAATGTGATCCAATATTGAACTGAAATAGCTGTTTAAATCAGTGAAGCATACTATCATAATAACCTACACAAATGTTGTCTGACTGAGCCACAGGGCATGCCACTCCGTATACCTAACATTTCCACACACAGCAGGTTATAACACTCAGAGCTATTCACCTAATAATATAGGTTTTGCTTTACAGACAATGTGTGTGATGATGACTGTGATCACAATTGTAAAAGTAATTGTTACACTGGTGAGTGACTCCAAGAAGAGAAATAGTCTACTTATTCAGCCACAATACAGTACTGATGTGACAGCACACAAATGATGTAGCTCTACAATACTGAAGTATCATAAAAACAGAAGATATAAAAACACTGGCATTGCCAGAAGGGGAGCCATGGGTGTCATTCCCCCCCCCCCCACAAACCAATCACACCTCTTTTTCACACCACCACTATTTGATTTGCCTGTCTTGCAATTAACTGACTCATATGTAGTGTGGTTGCCCTGCCCACACCACCCCATATAAAATCCTGACTATGCCAATGTATAAAAACTAAATTAAAGCAGATTTGTTTGTTTGTTTATTTAATGATTCCCTGCCCTCCTCCCCCAGCTAATTTAAAGCACTTTTGTTTATTTGTTTTATGATTCCCTGACCACCACCACCCCACCCCCTCTTCCCCCAGCAAAATTAAAGCAGAACCATGAAATTCAAATGACTGGATACTCAAAAGTACTTGCGACTAATGGTCTTCAGAAGAATTCCATTACTACCACATTGGCTATTCTTTTTTATTAGAAGCAAGTAATCTTTTATATGCACTTTCCCACAGACAGGAAAGCACATACCACAGCCTGGATCTGAGCTGGTATCAAGATTAAAAATTCATTGCCTAGCAGCTATGAGTCTTAACAGTGTAACCACTATGCCACCAGGGACAGTGTGATTTGAAAATGTTGCAGTATCTGGAATTATCATATACTAGAGAAAAGTGCACCGCTATAACTATAACTGAGAAAAAAATCCTGCATAACATTGGAAAAATATGCTAGTGAACAAGTTCAATTGTGGGTTTAATGCACAGTTATAACCACGAAAAAATTCCTGCATAACATCGGAAAAATACACTAGTGAACAAGTTCAATTGTGGGTTTAATGAACTGTTATAACCAAGAAAAAAATCCTGCATAACATCGGAAAAATATGCTAGTGAACAAGTTCAATTGTGGGTTTAATGCACTGTTATAACCAAGAAAAAAATCCTGCATAACATCGGAAAAATACGCTAGTGAACAAGTTCAATTGTGGGTTTAAGGCACTGTTATAATCAAGAAAAAAATCCTGCATAACATTACATGAACAAATCCTATTGTCAGAGTGCCAGGCTTATGATCATAGTTCTCAGTCACATATCTGGTGATAGGCTGACATGTAGTAAGCACAACCCAGCAAGTTAGGCAAGAACATGTTAATTGTATGCATTTAACAATGACTCCTGACAGACAGAAGCGAACTGGGTAACTCTGTATCTATCAGGTTACATTGAATAACACAGAATTTGGTTTCTTATATTTATGTGCATGTCGGATAACAAAGACTACTGGAAACTGCGAATGAATCATTCTGGCTGAATTAACTACCACAATAAAACAAGTATTCAGATTTCAAACACTCACACTGAGAATTTCAGCCAACTTTAATCACATGTATAGCTTGACAGACAGAATGAAATAATGGTAGTACAAGTGGATAATGGTCGACTGAATAATGCTAGTATAATGATTTTTAAACCTTTACTTGTAATGCATTTAAGAACTCTGCAAAGCGATATTACAGGGTGTCCAATTATTCAACATATATTAATAATAAACCACACTAAAATTTTAATAATTCCTCAATAAACAATCATAACTTATTATTTTTTACAATTTTATGAGGACTGCCGGTTTAGCCATTTGAAATTTACTAAATTATTTTCAAAGATAAAAAGAGCACATGGCAAAACATCATTTGAGAAATAACAAGTTTTATAGCAATGAACACTACTTTGAACTGTTGAGCTAATCATTACATGCATATTTCACATGTTTATCATGACATCATTTATTTTTCATTATCAAGTTCCAAAATGGCTTAGTATCTAAATATTAGGTCAAAGTCGAAAGATTCAATCCTCAAAAAAACAAAAACGAAAAAGAAGTTTTAAATGTCTTGATAGCTGAAGCATATTAATTTTTTTTATGTGTGGTTGTATTTATATTTTTTATAACAAAAATATGTTAAATGACTAGACACTTTATAATATCATTTTAATTTACTTTTTTTAAAAAAGGTTCTTTATATCCATACATATTTAAGTGAGTTCACTCTTCTTGTTATTCATGATTCATGTCATTTCAACAGCCAGCAAATAACTTCTAATTATATTATGCTAATTTTATGTCACATTATATTAATATATGTGTTGTTTGTCACTTTATAAAATTATAGCAAATGAATTGCCGACATTTACCCGATAGTTATCAAAATATTCTGAGTATTGTCTCGTCTAAATATACATTGTTTAACCTGATGGTGGTTCTATTAATGTTATTAAAGGTGCTTGGAAAAGTCTCATGTATAAATCTCTTTAATGAGTATCTACTGATCTAGACACTGAATATTTAACACTTTAGGTCATTGATGCCAATAAAATTCTATTCTTAACAAGGTGTCTCATGATATAAATAATGCACAGCACAGGCTGACTAGACCGGCATCGGTAGTGCAGTGGTTAGGTTGGTAGGTACTGGGATCAAATCTCAGTCAAGGCATGGAATTTTAATCTCAGTATCAGCTCCAACTCAAAGTGAGTGCTCCACAAGGCTCAGTGGGTAGGTTTATACCATTGACACTGACCAGTGGTCTACAACTCGTTTATCGAAGGCTGTTGTAAGTGCTATCCTGTCTGTGGATAGCGCATATAAAAGATCCCTTGCTGCTTCTTGATAAGAGTAATCACATTAGTGTGATAGTAGGGGGTTTCATCTCTTCTACTAACACTAACATTTGTCCTAGACAAACAACACAGAAAGCAGAGTTATGTGCTCAGGAAAGCATGCTTGAACTTTAATTGGATATAAACATGAAAATTAGTACAACCAACCAATCAGTCTGACTACATCTATATATGACTGTAACAATATGTCAATTTAAATGCTACTGTACAACTAAGACATTGGGAATTTTTAATGGGTTTTTTTGGTGGATTGTTGTAGGGGTGCAGGACTATAGCTAATTTACTTTTTTCCAGGGCCAATTAGGGAGAATGTTGGAGTAAAAACATTTCCTGAGTGGTTGGAATGACCGCAGGGCTAAAAAGTTTCTTAAAAGTTATTCTATACAGAAAAAAGATTGTTTTGTAAATGAATAAGTAGGGGGGGTCTAACAGCTAGTTATGACCCAGGGGTAGGAATCTTAATGAAGAAACCTGCAATAGTGTCAACTAATGCAGCACTGATTTCTATCATCTACATACTGTGCAAAAAGAATTAACAAGTACTGTATTTGATGTGAATGAGTATTATAGTTTTTCTTTAAATCTAATATTTAAAAAAGCCCAACAATGATGAATTTTGAACAACATGTAAATATATGGTCTTAAGACTTGAAAAGTGAGGAACAAGAACATAAATAACCAGTTGTTTGAAAGAAAACATTACAGGTTTTCTGTTCAGCTATTAAAGAATGATTTCTTTTTTCACATAGCTGGCTTGTTGATGACTACAAAGAATATTAAAAACACTGTCCTTGCTTGTGAAATTAGGATCAGCTGTGATGTAACAAAGAGGTCTTGTTGCACGACACTGCCTCTAGCATTGTCAGTGTTTGAGGGTGTCAACAGAGGCATTGATGTGACACAAACAGATCTCAGCTGGAATGACGAGATTGTGGTGTAAATAACCAACATTTCTCTCTCCCTTTCCCATGTTTGATGTTGCAGTGACGAGGGTGGGTTCTTTTAGATGGCAATGACTTGTTTAACACTTTTACCAATGTTAGCAACGTAATGCTAGATAACTCTCCTAATTACTAATGTGGACACTTGAATACTGTATAAGGAACCCTGGCTAGCTACTTAAGTTTTTAAAAATATATGTAACAGATGTGAAAACACACTGAGGTAAATTATTATTTTGTAATTATTGGCTTTACAAATATTTACTGTTCACAACTATCGATGGCAGGTAGGACATATTGTCAGTTTGTAATCTCATGACTTGTATATCAAAGGTTGTGCTATATGCCATCCTATCAATGGGAAAATGTATATCACTGTTTCAGAACCAAAACGGTGTAAAATTGGGGTAGCAGTTAATGGAAAAAAGGGCCAAAAACTCTTTCTCACCCAGGCACAAGTTTTATGTGGAATATCTTTTGATTTCAAGATAAATGTCGGATATATTCAGAAACATATAACACCCTTTGTGCACCAGATGCAGCTCACTTATGAGCATTTAGTGATATCTGTAAGTGCCAAAACCAGACTTACACCCTTTTGGTTCTGAAGCAGTGATCTAAAAGAACACTCTTGCCTAAGAGGCAGGATTGCTTTTATTGTCTATAGACCATCTGTTGCAATTACCATGTTTGAAACTTAATAGCTGTTGGTTAAATAATGTGTTGGTATTAAACAAACATTCCTTCCCTTGTTATATTTTCAAAATTTGTTTATTGTGGTGTGAAATAAGGCAACATGAATTCAATCTCCGATAGAAGCAGAACATATTTTATCAGCATTGCCTGAATACCTCCTGCCATTTAACTCAAATGTCTTATCACATCAAAGGCAAATATTGACAGTCGTGATACCTGCTCTCAAAATGCCAGCTCACGTACAGAATGAAGGCAGTCTCGGTCAACTAGAAAGACCAGTCCGTGGCTAACAGACCTCATTTTCACCTACATAATTATTTACCTTGTTACTTATACTCATCTATATCTCCTTTCCAAAGTGTGCTACTGAATAAGTGATCACTTAGAAAGTCTGAATCTCATCAGAAATTATAGGCCACAGGTGACCTGGTCTACATACATGTATAAAATAAATTATGAAGTCAGTCACGGAAACTGGTCATATATATCAGCTCTTTACATGCATTTATTGTTAATATTCTGTAATTTGACCACAGTGTGACACCACCCCACCCCAATAGCTAATGTTTATTTTTGTGTTGTCGGGAGGGGAGGAGGGCATTAAACAAATATATAATAATAATAATAATGAAACATGTCATTAGATGTTAGTTAAAAGAAAAAAACTGATTTTTAACAAGGATATCTTTCAAACCCAATGCAGATATTTTGAAGGAGTACATTTGTCAAAATCGTTGTAAACAAGATTTCTTAAGAATTTATACAAATGAAGAATGCCAAGATATTTAGTTTGTGGCAATGAATATGTTGTAATATTTTTTTTATAAATCGTGATAAAAACAAACACAAAATCATTATTTTATATGCACTACTAATGATTTTTAGGACAGAAAGAATGGAAGACAAATTTAAATATTTAAAATAAATCCTATTGTTAGAGATTGTGTATTTAGCAAAGAGGGTGTGGTGGGGTCATTAAGATTTCACCCACAACTCATTTTACAGCTTATAAGAGAAACTGATCTTTATAAGAAATTTCTTTTTCATTCATAAAATATATTGAATTTTTTTTTACCATATTCATAATTATTATATTATTTATTATATATATTTTATCATTGTTATTGTAGTTGTATATATCAACTGTGTATACAGATTTGTTTTAAATATTTATAACTTAACTATAGTGTGACCCTCAATGGCCGACATTTCTTTATGTGCAGGGAGAGTCATTAATCAATCAATGAATCAACCACAGAAATTCTAACCGGTCAACGTAATTTTTTTAAAGATTTTTCTTCAATAATACTGGTTAGAATATTTAGACCTTTATAATATATACATTTGCTATATACGAGGGGTGGCTGAAATGTTCTAAGCCTAACTGTGAAAGACCCGTACCAAGTCGATGGTTTTCATTTATTTCTCTACATCGTCCCCTTCCAAGTTCACACACTTTTGCCAGCGATGCTGCACGGCCCGGATGCCGGTCAAGAAAAAATTTTCTTCAGCCACCCTCAAAAAGTCGTTCACAGCTGAAATGACGTCATCATTACTAGGAAAATGGCGACCGGC
>JAULBS010102649.1:0-15920 GCA_032355785.1 Symmetromphalus regularis
TAAGTAGAGAGAGCTATCGAGAGAGAGAGACACAGTGAGAGAGACACAGAGACACACACACACACACACAGAGAGAGAGAGAGAGAGAGAGAGAGAGATGAGAGGGAGCGAGAATTGCCGTAATTAATGCAAACAACAGTAACCTACACATCTGTTAAGTGTTATCCCCCCGCCCCCAATATTCACTTGCTTCCGTCGTGCCTGTCTAAATATATTAATATTAAAAAATGGGTTTTCATGTATGATTTTATATCATTATCTATTTTTTATTATAGTTGTGAAAAAAAAATGGATTTTTTTTTTTAAAACACGTTGGTCACTTCCCATTTTATAATCCTGCAGCACATTCCAACAATTAAATTACGTGTAATTACTTTAATAGCCAAAGTTAGTCCTTACCGTGCATATTCTGACCTCAAAACCGTTAATCCAAAACGAAAACCTGTCCAAAAATCACAAGAATCAACAAGATACGTCAATATTCCACATGTTGCTATGTAATAAATATCCCATTATGATTATTACGTCATGAGGTGGTGATGACGTCACAAACAAGGAAACACAATTTTAATTTTAAAGTGCCGCACTATTATGCCTGGTACTAGTACGCATTTAATTTAAAAAATTCAATTTCAGTTTATTACAAAACCAAACAATGTTAAATACTAATGGGTTTATATTATAGCATTATAAGTGTTTTATATGTATTAAATTTTGGTCTCCAACGTTTAGAATATATTCAGGGGGTGGGTGAGTGGTTTCTTTCCAATCTTAATAGGCCCTGATAATAATAATAATAATAATAATAGAAACATACAAAAAACATACAAAACTAGGCCTACGTCAAATTCAATAACATGTATTATTATGGCAGGCCTGACAATATTAATCAGCTGGTAACGGACATTTGTAATTTGTAATTTTAGATTTGACACCAGTAACTGATCTAGACTTAGGCCCCCTAAATTTTGCGATGTAAATAACATTTCATAAAATTATTATTATTATTTTTATTATTTTGTTTAACGTTAAAGAATCCGAGGAATCGGCATCATATTATTGGGGCACTCTAAATGGAATTTCCTTATCCGCCACTGAACATTCGTAAATTTAATTTTGTCTATTATTTTTTCCGACTCTCGTGTTTTGAACTTTTAATAAAAATCAAAAGAACTTTCTGTATGAAACCGACTTGATCAAGTTGATGCAGCTTGTATTTTATATAAACCAAACCAATAGAACCAATGTTATATATAGTGATGTATGTATTTATTTTATTTTGTGTATTTATTAAATTTTATCTTCTTAAATATTATATTGCTTAACAGGAAAAAATGTATTGATGTCTGACGTTTTGACTGGCAGAGCAAAAATGATTATTTCCAGCATGAAACTTAACCAACTCATTTGCAAATAATTTACGAGTACTTTAAATTTCAGAGCTTGAAAAAAATAAAACGTTTAGCACTTAATTGGAGTTGGCACGTACTGGCTGAATATAGAAATATGATAAATAATTTCATTCTGATGGAAAGTCGGGTCATTTTTATATCAATTACTATTTATACATAACAAGTCAGTGTTGGATCTAGGCAAAGACCCATTGGCACAGCCCACCCTAAATTTTGTGATGTTTTTAAAAACATTATATTTTTAAAAATCATTTTCATTATTAAAAATAAAATTAACGTTAAAGAATCTGGGGACTTTTTAGGGTCCTCTAAATGGATTTACTGGATCCGCTGATGTAAGCATATTCCGTCTGCCTGACCATAAAGGTGCTACAGCTTAAAGGAGGAAAACCTAAGACTAAGAGAAGAAAAAGCGGAAACGGAAGGAATGTGATCACAATGTTGTCAACATGTTTATGTTTATTTGGATTGGACTAAACAGTTTTACCAATGATGAGTTTATTTTTGAGACATGATGAATCTGAAAAACTGTTTCCAGGACTTCAATCCTAGGTAGACCAAGATTCTGAGCTATGGGAAAGGGGAGGGGCCCAGCCATTATCATGATTGTGTGTGAGGGGGTGGGGGTCATGGGTGTTCACTGAAGATTTTGGCGTGCTTATTTTTGTAAAAGCTGCATGTCCCGTTGCCTGGCATGTTTTTTTTTTTTTTATAAAATATTTATTAGAGAGAAAGAAAGAAATGTTTGTTTTAATGATGATCAGTACACTGTCACTGTACATTGTGTATTCACTATTCAGCGACTGTTAATAGTGTTATAGACTATAGTCATGATCATACATCATTACATGCAGCCTTTTTTTAAATTTCTTACACTGACACCTTATTTTTTCAAAATGAGTTCAAAATCCATCCTTCACTCCAGTGTTTAAGAAAAATAAAATTTATGTTTAGGTTATGGATTAGGTTTAAAGCCCTATTATAAACACACAAAATATAGCACCATAGCTTTCGTGGGGGTGGGAGAGGGGTAAATGCCCCCCTGTCGCACCTAACATGTCACACTTTCACTTATTTAGAACAAGTCCTGCTTACAACCTGTTCTGGACCATTGGTTGTAACGGAAAATAGCGCAAATGGGTCCACTGAGAAGGGAGAAGGTTTTATAGACAATTTTCAGTGTTTTTTTTTCTTAAGGCCAATTTCATCCATGTATTCACATCACTGGTAGTATCTTAACTGTTGAGATTGAATTGTTTGATTTGTTAAATTTAACTAATGTTTTCAATAATTTCCTGGTGTTCACTTCACAGCTAGTGTTCTCATTTCTGGAAGCCGATTTCATCAATGTATTCACATCATTGGTAGTATCCTCATTGTTCACAGTGAATTGTGTGTTGTTAAATTTTACTAATGTTTTCAGTAAGTTCCTGGTGTTCACTTCACTGCTAGTGTTCTCATTCCTGTTTGCTCTGCGACTTGACGGTTCAATCACATGGTGCTACTGGGTAATATTCCTACCACTATGGCTGTGGAAGGTGATGGTTCTAATTGGTGCGGGTATTGGAAGTTACGTCTGGTGGAAGAATCCACATTACAGGTAAGACTGTCTATGTTGGGAACACAGGATTTCAAATTTCATAGGAAACACTTTTTCGGTTCCATGGTTTTGGATCATTACATGGGAACCCATCGGAAACTATTTTTCGGTAAACCAAAATAACAGAGCAATGATACGAAATTCATGGGATACAAAATTTCGGTTCTGTGATTTTGAAAACATGGTACCGACATGCTACCAGTAATGATCATTACCATAAAATCCTATGGCCTGTAAAACATAAATAAATTAGACCAAGAAATTAATTTTAAAAATGGGGGCACAAATTAAGAAATATTTTCATTCCCCTGGGACTAATAGTAGGCTAGAAATCTTAGTCCCTACATAGACATAGCTAGGATTCTGTATTGGAAAGGACCTTTTTATATTAAAGTGGGGGAGCAACTCAATTAAAAACACATAGGATTGCAAGACAGACAAATATAAAAGGTGGTACCTTTATATGCACTTTCTCTCAGACAGGACAGTACATACCACAGCCTTTTATAAACCAGTTGTGAACCTCTGGTCAGTGTAAGTGGTTTACACCTACCCATTGAGCCTTTAAAGAGAATTCACTCTGGATTGGAATCGGTATCAAGGTTAAAAATCCCATGCCTAGACTGAGATTTGATCCCAGTACCTACCAGCCGTGAGACTGACAACTTAACTATTAAACGCATAGACTTGGTCCTACGGACCCTTGACCTAAGTAATTTTAAATATAAACATTTGATTTATCGATAGAAATACTAACATAACCACTGCACATCTTTTTAAAAAATAATAATGAATTATGATCACGGACAAATAAATAGGAAAAAAACGTTTGTTTTCTATTAAAGGTTTGACGTATATATTTCGATTAACGTGACGGGTATCCCCACATTAGCTGTTATTTTAAAACTACTGAACATTTTTTTTAGTTGCAAAAACATTTCATACCAATTTGTTTCGCCTCATGAGGAGTTGCGATCTAGGAATTTGAAATTTTTAAATGTGAAAAAAATCGATTGACTCAACATAGAATTTCCTATACCATGGTTCACTTAAAATGTCTTGTGTGATATGAAAACGAGATATAGTATAACATTAACAAATACATGTAAGTTTCATTCATAATCAATATTTTGACCCTAAAGCCCCTTAAATTCCATGGGACTATGCCTTTAACCCATTGAGGACGGTTTTTCTTGTTTGTTACAGATTGGAAGGTGACAGTTATGTGCAGTATAAGGCCATGGTGATGTGCACTGGTCTTCATTTACTACTGTTGATGTTTGAAATCCTGGCATGTGATAATCTCGAAACAGGAAATCATTCTTGGGTGCTCGTCTTCATTCCACTTATATTTGTGTCCGTCGTTTCCATTGGCATCTGTATCTGGGCAGTCAAAAATGACAGGTCATATGAGGTGAGTCAAATTAACAATACATTTTTTTTTTAATGTTAATTTAGAGGCAGAGACTGAGAGAGTTCATGAGTATGTTTTTGTTTTTTTATATCTTATGTACGGTATAGTAGGTGTTTGAGGGGCACAGTGATTATTACCTTGGATTCCTAGGAATCAAGAGGGCACCAAGGCTATTTTGAGGACACATCAGGCATAGTGGTAAATGTGAGTTTTCTATGGGGCAAGAGGGAAAAAAGGCACAGCAATATTTGCCTTCGTTAGAAGTGAAATTGAGAGGACCTCTGTATCAGTATACATACTCTACTCAGTAATACTGTGGAGGAAAGGTGGCTAATTTTCCTTAATGTGAGCCAATAACTGTTTCAGGCTTCTTGGTTCCCAGGCCTGTAGAAGTATTATTTTCTACCTTTGAAAGTATTGGGGGATACTGCATGAGTTTATGTTCGCCAGTAACTAATTCAGGTTTCTTGTTTCCCAGGCCTGTAGAAGTATTATTTTCTATCTTTTTTGATAATATTGGGGGATACTGCATGAGTTTATGTACGCCAATAACTGTTTCAGGCTTCTTGTTTCCCAGGCCTGTAGAACTATTATTTTCTGCCTTTGAAAGTATTGGGGGATATTACATGAGTTTATGTGAGCCAATAATTATTTCAGGCTTCTTGTTTCCCAGGCCTGTAGAACTATTATTTTCTACCTTTGAAAGTATTGGTGGATGATGCATGAATTTATGTCTTTGCTAAAATAAAATTGATTAATAATTGTTGTTTTACATTTTCAATTTTAACTATAACTTATAATTTTCTCTTTTCAGCTGGAGTTATTTTGTTCTGTGAACATTCTGCAGTTCATATTTCTGGCTCTACGACTCGATAATATTATTATTTGGAGCTGGGTTGTAAGTTTCTTTTAATGTATTTCATTCATAAATAAAGTGTTTTGGTCAGACATAGGTCAGGTTAGCTGAAACATATAACTTTGAGTTAACACGGGAAGGACAGCAGTATGCATGTTAATGAACATACTGGTTCGTCTTTGAGTTAACAAATCTGAAATTTCTTGAATTTTACATTAAAGGTCTAAACAAATTTTTTTTACATTCATAGCAGAAAATAGTATCAAAGGTTATATAAAAAAAATTATATTCCCACTTGTCCTATCCGTTACAGGAGAATGATCACTTCCATACGCCTTACTCTCACCCGAACATTTAAAAAAGGCGAGTGTTTCAGCATTAAACATTTTTCATTTCATTTCATCCCATAAAATATGAAAATCAGCAAACTTGCTCTTATTTGAAATTTATCACCTACAGTGATTTTCAGGTGAGCAATCAAATGATTTGGTCATAGAATCAACCCCCATGGGTGTCATATTATTTGATTATAATTTTGACATATGGTCAATTGTGAGCCATCCTTCAATGGGTTTTGAACCACTGTCATCAGCTTGAGAGTCTGATGTGCAACCACTGGACCAATGTGGCTCAGTATTTTTTTTTTATTCACCGATTGTATTTATTCCAATTAGGATTGTGATGTGCACATATTTGATTTGTATACTCTTATCTTATCATTCTCTCAGTCATAATTATGTAAAATAATGTTTGTTTTTTAATTTACCAATTTATTCCAATCAGGATTGTGATGTGCACATATTTAATTTGTATACTCTTATCATTCTCTCAGTCATAATTATGTAAAATAATGTTTTTTTTAAATTTTACGTAATAATTATTTCTTGTTTTGTTTTTTCAGATTGTATTTATTCCAATATGGATTGTGATGTGCATGTCTCTGATTGGCGTACTGTATCTTATCGTTCTCGCAATCATATTTCTCAAGTCCCCCGACATGATTCCAGAGCAGCGGAGAAACAACGTCTCAAATGCTATTGGCTATTCGTGTCTTGTGATTCCATTGTTAGTTTTTGAAGTAAGTCTGAACTTCATTTACATACATACCTCAAAATATGTGGTGGCCGTCAGCCATGTTGTAAAACTTGTTTATGGCAGCTTTGCACTGCCATTACAGAAATATAAATGTACATGCATTTGGCAGTATGTTCATTAAAAAAGAATTATCATGACAGTTCCACAGTAAAAAGATTTAGCAATGGCAATGAAGTTATGATGCAACATTGTCTGAATTTTAAGAGTTGTATTTTTGCTCTTTGTGAGGATTCCAACAGTGTAAAACAGATCAAATACCATCCTATAGGTGGTCATAACTGGTTTATCAAAGGCAGTGCTTTTCTCATAGCCACAAGGCTCTATGGGCAATGCTCCCTTAGCTTGCTACGTAAACGCCTTAATATTTGCCAAGTGCCTTCACTGTAGCGCTGTGTCGGCTTAATTTGAGGCATGTAGAAAAGGGAGCTCTTTTGCTTGTCAGTAACTTTGTCAGACAAAGGTATTCACTTCTTGTTAGGGGTAGGGTACATTATGTTATTGAATAGGGACCCTGGAATTGATCATTGCATGGCTTGCATGATTACCTAAATTTTGACAGATGGTGTATGTAAGTGCCTCCAAAAAATCCTGGACAATGGCCTGAAAGGTCATGGTATATGCTCTCCTGTCTTTAGGAAAGCATGTTCGAAAGATCCCTTGCTACTGATCGGAAAGAATAGTTCATGTGGTGGTTACAGATTTCCTGTCAAGACCATAAGTCACAAAACACAATATGTCTCAGAGTTCCACCTAGCATCTGGAAAATGGGAGCCATCATGACTCACAGGGTTTTATTTTGGGAGTCAGACATTCAAAAATTGGAGTCAAGCATACTATTTCAATCACATAATTAATTGAATAATTGTCTTGTTTATATTACATGCGTGCATTATATCCATTGTCTACTATTCTATCATTATAATACATGTATAATACATGTATATCCATTGCTTTTTCTTCTCATAAATAATAAGTTGTTTTCTGGGTTTTTTTTTAATTAATGTGAACTGACGGAAATATTTTGTGTCAACCATGACTCGCACATATTTTGTTTAGGAATATTTTAGCGAAATATTGAGTCAAATATGCAGGATTCCTGCGTCATGTAAAACCCTGTGTCTGTTGGGTAATTAAACTGAATGGCATTAGTGCGTCTATATTTTTATATACCTTTCCCTTTAAGGGATTGTCGTCTAGATGTATTTTTATAGAAATCTTAAGACTGATGGTTTGGTTTATTCCAGATTTTACTTGTGAACCGGCTGGATCTGGTGAACCGTTTCAAGTTTACTGCTATTGCTGTTCCGTATCTGTTGTCACTTCTCACTATGATTGGCTTGTCATTTGGCTCGAAGGGAGGCAACTTTTGTTAGTATTTTTTTATTTTTTATTGCAGATGTTTATAAATGTATTTGAATTAATAAATAGACTACTGAAGTAGATACAGTAGCCTAGAAAAATTGTAGTAACCTCAAAAAATTGCTAGCTCCATATTATTAATTTGAACACTTATAATAACATTGTTGTAAATGTGTTTCTTTGATTATGTGTGTAAAATATATAGATAAATTGCAATTTAAAAAAATGCCTTTTAATGGTAAAAATGTATTTACTGGCCTTTGGAACTATCATTATTAACATTAACTTGTACCCGGGAGATTTTACTCGTCAAGGGTTAATGAGTAATAAGTAGGTTTTTGCTTTCTGATACTGTGCATATGAAATTGCCATGTCTAAGATTAAGTTCCATAGCCAGCATTGAGGCAGACAAGGCAACTGTCTTTGCCTTTCTTTTTCTTACCATGCTTATAAAACTGTACAAAGGTACTTTTTTTAAAGTTATATTTCAACATTGAGTGATGCCCTCTTCAGATTTGTCTTGATTCTGACTATGGAACTGTAATGTTATTGTTCTCTTTTTCAGGGTGGTTTGGAATTCGTAAAGATTTCTGTCAATTTGTGCTTGGTGTGTGTCCATTCCTTCAAGAATATGGTAATATCTCTTACTCTGTTCAGAACAATGACACAGAGTCGGAGGAAAATTCTTCAGACGGCACAGAAAAGGTTAAGAAATTCACAGCACGTAAAGGTCCTATTGACACACAGCCTAAAGCTATAGTACCAGTACTGTCTATAGAAACACCAGACTGATATACATGAAGAATCACCGAGAAGAATTTATTAGAAACAAGATGGATGCACCAATATTTCTGGTGTTATAAGCCTACCTATCCTTTGGGAAGAGGATAACATACACAAAAACATTAATTCAGAAAATTCACTTAAAAATTCCATTTACCACATATACAAACATTTGTGATTTCTAGCATGCAAATCTGTGTAAGAGTTTAAATAATGAAAGTGCTTAGATAGGAAAGAAAAAGACTGTGACTCATATTAGTTATAAGACAGGCAAATTATAACTTCTGATTTGACTGTGGGGTCTAAAAGTCTTAAGATTTGTTTTAGAAAAACATTTGTATCTTTTGGATTGGGAGTTTCTTGTTTTAATAGACAATCATTTTATCTCACATACTGAGAATCATGTTACCATCAGTATTTTTGTTCATATGGAGCGAACGTTAACCAAGCAAGACATACTGAGAATCATGTTACCACCAGTATTTTTTGTTCATATGGAGCGAACATTAACCAAGCAAGACATCCAAGTTCCAAGAACATAGCCTTATTGGATTAAGAGAAACTACAGAAACTATTGCCTGAGAGTTTTAAATTTATCTTCTGATTGCGACATTAATGTACTGGTGAAATGATGAGAACTCCATGTTCTTTGGTAGATGTTTTGACATGTGCTTTATATTTTATTTTTGAGTTAATCATGAATATATTAAATGAACTGTGTGATTACCTCTGGCATATTTGCCAATATCATAATCTTTTTTGAGAGCGTAGAAAAAATACTTTAAAGCTGTATTAGCAAAATTTCTTAATTTTTCTCCAGATACCAAGAAGAAACAAAACAAAGCATTTTGATGACATCATTGGTGTTCACGCAAGAAATTCAATGTTAAACTTTTGAGAGGAATCACATGCCATTTGCCAAATTCACCAAAGGCAAAATTTAAAAACATTTGGCGAAATTTAATGTGATGTGGCGAAATAATTTCATTAAATAATAGCCATTTAAGTGCAGAAAAAATATTACTTTTCAATATTTGACATTTTTATAGATAATTTGGCGAATGTTACAGTTGTGCCAGAGCTAGCCCTGACATGATGCAGTGACACCCGTTAAACTACTAAACTGAAAAACTGCATAGAAATTGATATCTTTATTTTTCTAATGAATTTTTTTAATAAATTGAAAAAAAAATATAGCCACTTTAGAATTTTTTAATCCCTCAACATTAAATGAAACAATTTCACTTCTTGTGATTTAAAAAAGTTTTTTTTTTTAAAGCTACATCACATCAATTCTGAAAATATGCTGGGACCAAAAACATTTTTAATGTATTGAAATCAACTAAACCAGCAACAAACAAACTGTTTGGCATATGTTATAAAAAAAAAATTGTGATGACCAGTAACAAATGGTTGCTTGGTACAAAGTCCCAACCCCCCAACCCCTTTTCTTTCGTTTTTTACCATTTTCCGAGTGGAAGGAGGTGAAAATTAATCATTTTCCCCCCAGTCTTATTCACTCAATCACATTTGGACCCCCCCTTTCAGAAATCCTCATTTGGACCCCCCTTTCAGAAATCCTGCGTCCGCACATTTCAATCATGTATCATATCTTGTCTAGAGGCTTAGCAAGTGAAGGGTTGAGAGAGGGCAATTGCTACCAGGTGCAATTGTGAAGGGGTGCAAAATTCTTCATATAATGACTGTTAATTAAGGTTCTAGCCTCTGGGTAATAGGAACACTTGCTATGCCATTGTCTTGTCTAGAGATCACAGGAACAGATCCAGAATTTCACAAAAAGAAGGATGCAGCATTGATGTTGTAAAAAAAAATGAAGGGCATATCCCTGGTTATTCATAAAAAATGTAAATAAGAATTGAAAAAAGGGGAGGCACCATTTGGTGCCTCCTAGTGGATCTGCACCTCAATCAACTTTTTAATGAATCAATCATGGGCTTCATGTCTATAATTTAATCAGTCGTGTTAGGTATTTTGTCTTGAAATAACAAAGTTTGTAGATATTGAGACAGTTAGATATTTTGTTTCTTGCCGACATAAGCTTATGATTACTTATAATTATGTCAATGTTTTGTTTTTAGCTTGGTTTCTGAGAAATTTGATGTGCTAATTCAACCAAACTTTTTAAAAAGTATGTTATTACAATGCATTATTTATAATTTAAATGTCACTTTTAATGTATTTTTTAAATGCAACTACAGGGTGATTGAAAAAGAACTGAACACTTTCAAAGATCTATTACTCAGTAACTTGTTTACCTATAAACATTTATTGTAAACCAGTTTGTAAAGGAATCACCAGTTCTTTCTTTAATGTTACAAATGCTCAAACTTCAATATGGTGCATACTACAATGTAACATTTTGTTACATTACCCAACTACAGAGTAATACATTTTTGAAAGTGTTCTATTATTTTTCAATTACCCTGTATATATATTTTTTAAAAACAGTGACGAACATTTTTGTGAGCGTTTCGATGATACATGTAGGTACGAAACTAGATTTCAGGAGATGATTTTAATTCCGCAGAATTCCTGTGCCAAAACTTACATAGATTTTTTTTCATATGTATATTATAGTGTTTCCAATAATTTAACATCTTTTAGTAATAAACCATATAAATACCACTCTTTTTAAAACATTAATGAATAACATTGAATTTCTGCAATTTTACATTTTTATGAATGCTGCCATTTTAGACATTTTGAATTTTAAAATACCAAATGACAAAACACAAACACTTAGCAAAAGAGGAGCGGGATGTAGCTCAAAAGGTAGAGTGTCCACCTGTGGAGCTTTCTGTCATCGGATCGATCCTTCTCAGTGGACCCATTTGTAGTTTGGGCTATTTTACGTTCCTACCAGTGGTCCACAACTGGTTCATCAAAGGCCATGGTATGTGCTGTCCTGTCTATGGGACAGTACACATAAAAGATGCCTTGCTGCTTATTGGAAAGAGTAGCCTATGTGGCTGCAGTGGGTTTCCTCCAAAATATGTCAGAATGACAACATGATTGACGTCCAATAGCCGATGATAAAATAAAAATCAATGTGCTCTAGAGGCATCATTAAATAAAACAAACTTCTACTTTACTTAACTTAGCAAAACATTGAGAAATAAGGACAAATATGGTAGTGAATGTCTTTTTGTAGCAATTACTTAACTTAGCAAAACATTGAGAAATAAGGACAAATATAGTAGTGAATGTCTTTTTGTAGCAATTTCATTTTATAGCAGCGTCGACTATTGACAGTTATGTTAATGGTTATGTGCATATTTTATATATTAAGCGTATCGTTATCGAGTTCCAAAATGGCTAATATTGAAATCTTTGGTCCGAATTTTTAAATTTAAAATAGCTAAAGTGGCAGTCATTATAAAAACGTAAAATAAAACTTATAAGACTTCTTGATTGCAGACACTTATTATTTTTTAAAGGTGTGGTTATATTTGTGTTTTTAATTACTAACAAATATTAAATTATTGTACACCCTATAATATACCTTTAATCAGTTAATCTGACAGGTAATATTTTTATCATCTCAAAAACTGATATATGTATAAGATGTTTCAGTAATTTATTCAGATACCCTCAATTTCATTGGATAGATGTCATAATGTAAGCTTGATAGCCATTGGTCCAGACAGGACTTCAGTATAATTTATATAACCATTGGTCTTTAGGCTTACATAAGTTATATGAAAAATATTAAAATTGTGTTTATTCATTGTGACTTTTGGATAACTGTCTATTATTTTTTATGTACTGACTTTAAAATGGACATGTGTATGTAATATTATGATCACATTGACCTCTAGGTTATTTAAGCATCCATTATGACTACTTTATAAGCCATCTTGAAATATTGTCACTATAGTAACCATCTTGAGACTTATCTAACACTTATTAATGTCATCAGTATGTATAGGACATTTATATTTTTTGAAAACACTCACTGCCTTTCTTAATTTGTTTTGTTATGAAATCCATCTTAATTAAAACATTATTTTGTTTTTAGGGGATAATAGGGGCTGTTCCAGTTAATTAATTTTCAAGGGAGGGTGTTGGGAATTATGGAATCCGTATTTGGCAGTCATATTAAGTGTTAAAAAGTGTTATCAGTGAAGAGATGGTTCAGAGGAATTGGGGTAGGGTTAAATGTGATTTTGCATTATATAATTGTGGAACAGCCCCATACTACACTCAAACCATCTCGTCTAGTTACTATATGTTGCATTGTCTCGTTATTGGGACTAGCAAAGCCTTAAGTTCGAGATTGACTCCAGTAATTACATTATCATAATCTAAAACAAGTATATATAGTTTAGGGTTGAATTGTTTTTATGCCTTATGTCTTCTGTTTTTTAAATAATAAAACGGCTATCTAGGAAATAAATGTTCTAGATTTGTTTTTTTGTTTTTCTACAAGTGCTTCACTTTTTCTGTACACCTAGCCATAAGAGTTAAATCCGAGTGGATTTAATAAATTATGATAGATATATTTCTGCAGGTAGAAATCTGTTATACTGTGCTATTTCTGTTTTTTCTTTTATATATATATTGCTTATTGGATTGGACTAAAACAATATTTTTGAACAATTTTGGTGGTACATATACATTTTTGTTTGTTTCTTGTGTTGTATACATTTGATCTCATGGCTGTGTATTTGATATCAGGGTTTTTACTATTTTCTGTCTACAGCAAAAGAAATCAGGCAGGTGTAATCACAAATATTAACAAGGTAAGATAGTAATTTAGTATATTGTATCAGGGGTCGAATTTTAATTTATAGAGGGCACAGCAAATTTTGCCTTCGGTTTAGTAAGAAAACTAAGGACACCAAGTCTGGTTGGAGGGGCACCAAGGCAAACATTTCCTTCAAAAGAGGGGCATGAAGGCAACTGGCTATGATCAAGGAAGGAAACTTATACAACATGGAATGTACAATGGGCACTACGGCACTTTTCTTGCCATCGACAATTTCCGATTTTCAGGGCACTGCGGCAAATAAGAGGGGCATCCACGGCATTTGCCTTTGGTGCCATGGTGAAATTCGATCCCTGTTGTATACACAACATAATGTTTAAACGGTATTTGTTTGTGCTTTTGTCACTTATTTTTCAGTTGAATAAACTAGTGTTTCAACTTTCCTCTTCTCATGATTCAGAATACTTTTTCATTTTATTTAACCAAAGTTAAAAATAATAAAGTTAGATTAGAAAATAAATTTTGTTTTATTTAACGACGCCTCTAGAGCATTGATTTTTATCTTATATGGTCATTCAGGACAGCATATACCACGGGCTTTGATGAACCAGTTGTAGACCACTGGCTGTAACAGAAAATAGCCCAAACTGCAAATGGGTCCTTTGAGAAGGATCGATCTAAGGACCGACCGGTTCACAAGCGGATACATTACTGTTTGAACTAAATCTCGCTCAAAATTAGATTAGTGTCCTCACCCATGCCATAATTTCACACAGCCCTTCAATATTTTCTTTTTTTCTAAATTATGTTATAAAAATATTGGGTTTTCTTTGCTGCTAAGAAAAAAGAAATGCCTGTAGCTACAGGATTTTATTTTCGTTTTGAATAATTTATTTAACAATGGTCAAATATGTACCTTCTAAACTTTTATTAATATATGGAGCAGGACATAGCTCAAGAGCAAAGTGTCTGCCTGGATTAATGGATCGGTCCCTTTCAGTGGACCCATTTGGGCCATTTCTCATTCCAGACAGGGCTCCCTAGCTAGTATAACAAATGTCATGGTATGTGCTGTTGTTCTTGCTGTGGGAAAGGGCATATAAAAGATCCCTTGCTGCAAATTGAAAAGAGGACCATAGGGATTTTTCTCTGTATGTTTGGTAACCAATAGCCATAAAATCCTATGATCAAACCACCTTACGTACTCTACCAGCTGAGCTAGATCCTGTTCCATAAAATTTAAAAGTTTAATTTTAATTTTAAACAAAGTTTGGAAACTTTAACTTCATACAAAGTGCAAGCAGTTGAAGCTAAATTTTATTTTTGTAGTGAGTTGATGTTAAGCATTAATTTATTGTAGTCTGTTTTAGATATTTAATATGTGCTTGACTTTAGTGCTGTTCAAAAGCTGGCCTTTATTTCAGACCCACCTAATATTAATGTTTTACAGTATATATCTTATGAGCTTATAAAACCAAATATTATTTGTAATGATGAAATACATGTAAAATAAAATCACTGCTGATAAATTTATATGTATTGTTTTCATTTTCTCTTAATGTAGAAATTTATTTTAAAATACACAGATGCTCTGTCAAATTAATTCTTTAAATTTTACTATGCTAACTACATTTGAAATAAGAAAATGTATGGATACATGTTATTTCAAAGTGAGCTGTTCAAATGTGTGTGTTGTGGAAACATTGTTTTTTCTCCACCTTATATAGCCATTGCTGCTAACTTGTTTAAAAATAAATGTAATATATATATTAAAATTAATATATATAAAATATCGACTATACCAATGGGCTTAATCAAATAATGAAATATTGCAATTTGTGCAAAATTTTGAAAATAATAAAAGATAAAATATAACTTAAAATCTTAGAGATAAAAACAACAAATTGGCACGGCACAATTTTATTATTCAAATACATTTTAGTTGTTTATAAAACTGTCCCGCCACCCCTCCCCCTTGTGTCGATGTAAACCAAAGTTACCCACAAAAAACGGACATGGGTCCATTTACCATGTAAGCTAAACGTATGTGTTCCATGAGTTAAGTCCCTTCTAGATTAGCTCTTCTGTAATATAATTCAAACATTTTCGTATATCTTCGGCCTTTTCCGTAGTATATGTAGAAATGGCTGGTGGCAAGAACAAACAGTTGTCCCGGGAAGAGGAGCTTCTTCTTCAAGATTTCAGTAGAAATGTATCAACCAAGTCGTCCGCTCTGTTTTATGGCAACGCATTAATCGTTTCCGTAATTCCTATGTGTAAGTTTTATTTAAAACGAGAGAAATGACAAATAACGTGCGTGCCACGTCTACTGTGGTGTTTTGTTCTATCAAGAGTTATTTCCCCTGTTAAGTTATTTATTATTTGGACGACAGTGACTTGTTTTTATTGTTTATTAGTTTCAAGTGTTTGTCTAATTGAGTTGCATGATTCATTAACCACTCCTTAATCTCACCGTAATTATTTAGAATTGTTAAAGTTAGGGTTTGTGTAGTCCCGAGTTTCTGACGTTAGACAGCTGTTAATTACTGATGTTTGCTGTCTACCGTTAGAGACCACACTATATTAAAAACTAGTAGATTTTCAGCCACCAGCGAGTAGTCGGCAAATATAGCTTTAGTAAGAAACTATTGACAAATCTAATAGTACTTACC
>JAULBS010102660.1:0-15919 GCA_032355785.1 Symmetromphalus regularis
CTCACTCACTCACTCACTCACTCACTCACTCACTCACTCACTCACTCACTCACTCACTCACTCACTCACTCACTCATCACTCGCTCGGTCGCTCGCTCATTCACAGAATATTTTGGATAGACAACCATAAGATAAAATAAGAGGGGATCGGACTATAAAATAAACTTGCGTTCGTTTTAGGACACAAAATCAGTCGTTAGTAATATGGTGAAATGGTACCAGCATTCAAAAATGACAGATCGGTTTGTCTCACATATATATCGAGTTTATCTTAACAACAATACACTTGTTATATTTCCATTGAGATCAATAACAAGAGAAGTATTTACAGTGAAACAATACTGATATTTAATAGCTGAATTGTAAACAATTGTTTGAAAGACATTAAAAAACTATATTCCTGTAGAATATACTTTCTTTTAACAAACACAGCATGGTACACACTTGTTACACATATATATTATATATGTCTTACCACTTAAACATAACCAGTAACTGGTATCAACAGTCAGCGTTGATAGCCCACTGTTTGTATCACACGTGTATCTTTTGTTTACCGTAACAACAATGCACTTGTGATCTTTCCATCGACTGTGTGAACAATATTAATATTTAATTACTGAATTGTAAGTAATAACTGTTTGATGGATCAAAATAGAATAATAGTTATTGGCTGTGTTTAAGTGGTAAGAAAGATAAGATATCTATGTTTGCAAAGCAGGCGCGTACCTGCTTATACGCAAGCACGCAGTGACGTCCACATACTTTTTTCCAAAGAAAACACCCCAAAACTATCTTTAAAAATCTGGAAAACCGTGCGCGCTAGAGAAAAGGAGAGGGATAACCAAATTGTAGAATAATGGCACATTGTCAAGTAAAGGCACATGTAGATGTACTCCTGTTCATACCCGGACCCAGTTAAGGATACTTTAAAGTGAGATGTAACTCAGACGATGCGCTGATGCTATCTATAGTTCAGACATTTTAAAAATTGCCGCATTAAAACGTGCGATTTCCAAGTTTATTTGAGGGTGTAAAATTAGTTCTCAAAGTCGCCAGGGTGCACAGTATGACATATAGGTTTCAAAAATGTGCTGAGGGAGGATGCCGCAGATCACCCTACAACATTGTCAAGTAAAGGCACAGGTAGATCTACATGTAGATGTTCTCCTTTTCATACCCAGACCCAGCTAAAAATACTTTAAAGTGAGATGCAACTCATAAGATGTACTGATGCTATCTATAGTTCAGACATTTTACAAACTGACGCAATAAAACGTACGACTTCCAAGTGTATTTATAGGTGTAAAATTAGTTCTCAAAGTCGCCAGAGGGCACCATATGAAGTCTAGGTTTTTAAAAAGAAATGTGGGGGAGGGTGCCCCCAGATCACCCTACAGATCGGTGTTCGGCTGTAAATTTGATTGCACATCAAATTGGATTCCTGGTGCAAAGTATGTAATACATTGTGTTTGTTAAAAGAAAGTATATTCTACAGGAATAGAGTTTTTAAAATGTCTTTCAAACAGATTAGTAGATACAATTATAATAGTCTTAAAAAATTCAAAATGACAGTAAAGCAGTATGTTCCGAGAAGGAAAAGCCTAATTACTAGACACAGGACAGTACATGGCGTAAATACCAAGGAGAGTCACCGGAACAATACCTAGATGAACATCAAGGTGACAGTAAAACAAATAATCTCAATCCACACAAACCAACCATCCAACCCTCTGGACGAACAACAACTAACCAACTAATTGAATGAATAGAACTGACCCAGAAATACATAATGGCTGCCCCACTGCTCGCTGCCCTGATATCACTGAGATTGTGACGATCTAGAATCTCCGTCACTCGTCTTGCTAAATCATTATCCACATCTATCAACTCAAAATGATCAACGCGCTGGATAATGCTTTCTCCTCCTCGTTTGCCAAGTAGTGCCTGTATCTGTGACCAATCCTGTACGAATATCAAATGCATATAAATCAGACATACAAAGTATGCTATGAACTAAAAAAATCTTGAAGCTGCTCATTTAGGAATCATTTTTAAAACCGTGATGATTTAATCCTTGGGACAACACGGGCCCCTATTCTGCCAGTCCACGATCCAAAATAAAAAGAACAGGGTTTCACTATCATTATCGGCTATTTCTCTTGATTTTTTCACTGTTAAAATTATTAACTACTTACAATTTCTTGTTTATAATATCCATTTATGTCTTATTGAAATGGTACTTGTATTAGCTCAAAACCCGTTATACAGAAATTAGAAAAGGTGTCTGCCTCAGAAAATTGATCCTTCTCAGTAGACCCATTTGCATTTTGGGCTATTTTCTGTTCCAACTGATTCATCAAAGGTCGTGGTATATGCTATCCTGTCTGTGGGAAATGCATATAAAAGACCCCTTACTGCTTATAGGAAAGATATATATGTGTCGAGGCAGCGGGTTTTCTCTAAAGAAATATGTCACAATGACCATCCAATAGCCGATGATAAGGTAAAAATCAATATGCTCTAGAGGTGTCGTTAAATAAAACACACTTTACTGCCTCAGAAAAAGGCGCAGTGTATTTGAATAACATTATCAGAACGCTAACCTCCACCCGTTCTTCGTTCTCTCCTAGTAACATGTAGGTGGCTTTGAGGACGTCACACACGCAGCCAGGAGGTCGAGAGTAGCGTCGCAATTCCGCTACCGTTTTCTGGTCCATTTCGCCAAGATCCGTGTTACTTTCGTTAAATCCCGTAATCTCCTTACGAAGTTTCCTGGCAGCCTCGATTTGAGTGTTTAGCTCGTCTGCGTGTTTACTTCCGGATGCTCTGATGATTACTTGATCCAAAACACCAATGTTTCTTCTATGCACGGCTTGTCTTAAATCTAAACAATAATATTTTTTGTTATAAATTGTATTTAGATTTTGTTTCTTTCTCTGCTCTTGGTGTAAAAAATCCCTCCAAAACACATTAATATTTGTCAGGATCATGAAATTGAAATGCGTAAAAAACGTGCTCACAAGATATATAGAAATACATTCTTTGGGAACAAGACACTCTAACAATTTACATTGCACTTCCTTCCTCTATACCAGAATATTAAATATAACTATTTTCTCTTATCTTAATTAATAGAAACATAGCTTAACCAGGTGGGGCATGACCTTTGTTAAGGACATTGATAAAATACCCAAGAACAATAGAAAGTTTAATTACTAATAAGTGTATGATCATCAGCCCATAAAAAAGAAAGAAGAAAAAGAAATTAAACCCTCACAAAACGAAAAAAAGACTGCCTTAAAAAAAACTCTTAACCTTAACCCCCCCAAAAAAAAATTCTTCACAAATAAACATAAAAAACAACCTGCCCTCTAACTATATTTTGTCCCGAGCGTAAACCCCTCCTCAGCAAAGAATCCTTAGGATCCGCTCTAATATTGTCTCATGGAGTAATTACAATGAACTAATACATTACCTCGTTTTAACTTAAGACACTGGATTCGTTCCATGCCACTTGTGTAATCTCCATTATCCTGCAGTCTGTGTCTCTCAAACAGAGCCAGCACCTTCTCCAGCCCCTCAATGTCTTCTTTAATCATCAACACGTGTAGCCGTTTCCGTATGCGTCTCTGTGAAATCAATACTTAAAGTTAAACAATTAATGTTCAATTAAACGAACTGTCTAGAGTTTAAAGAAGTCCGACACATATTACGTATGAAAGAAATTTAACGATAGAAGAACTTCTCTTCTGATGTGTCTACGGTCCCTGATGCTCGCTAAACTGGAACCAGTAAAATAGTTTTCGAGCGCCCGCTGGTTGGTGGTATTTTATTTATTTTCGTGCTTATGTCCAATTAAGGTTCAAGCACGCTGTCTCTGGCACACATCTTGCTTCATGTGCTGTCTGTCCAGGACTGAGGTTAGAGTTAGTAGAAGAGACGACACCCACTGCCACCACACTAATGTGGCTACTCTTATCGATAAGCAGCAAGATATCTTTTATATGCACTATCCCACATACAGGATAGCACAAGTCATGGCCATTGATAAACCAGTTGCGGACCACTGGTCGGTGTAAGTGGTATTTACCTTGTATGAACTTTCATTGACTTGTCTGGCCGTCTCACTGCCGGTACTGCAGCTGTTTGTATCTCTACCACTAGCCATCTGTAAGAAGAGTATTGTCGATGACGAGAAACGACAGACCATAAGGTATAAAATAGATAATGGATTGTTTAAACGTCATCCCAGTGGCTATTGGGTGTTAAATGCACGGTATTTGTTACATATGATTCACAGTAGAAACCCGCAACAGTCACTTGACTAAGTGTATACAATGGAAACAAATACTATTGTGCGATTCAAATGTATGTCGATAGGATAAAGTGACCATTAGTCAAAGAGGTTCTTTACTGTACGCCAAACCTAATGACTGTGCATTTTCTGTGTTGCATATAATTATGATCGAATGCTAGACTTCTTCACACTTCATTTTGGGTGATTGGTTACAGATAATTATTTATTTAATTAGAAAAAATAACAAAATGTACAATTTTCAAATTCGCACATTAATCGGAAACACTTAATTTCGAGGAAATCATTCATACCTGTAACAGAGTAACAAAACTATTATATTTATTTTGTTGCAAATAGCACTCACTATCGACGAATCTAGATTTAACAACAGAGTTATGCAAAAGGTTATACCTTGCCGTTATCCGAGACCACCATTTCCACAATAATATTCTGAATCTGTAAAGAAATAAAATGTTTCAAATAAACTGAAAGAATTGTTTGGTTAACGACACCAAGCAGGAAAGGAAAGATATGTTTGTTTTAAACTTTAACGACATCCCAGTACACTGGCTAACCATCTGCTATTAGGTGTCAAACGCATGGTATTTGTGACATATAACTCACATAAAAAAACCCGCTATCGCCACATAAGCTGTTCTTTCTCATTAGTAACATAAGGCCCTTTATATCCATTTTGGTACAGAAAGGACAGCACACACCACGGCCTTTGTTAAGCTGCCCACGCGTGCTTCCGATGTGGCGTACTGTGTGCGGTAGAGTTGCATTTATATCGTATTTTGTATTGCCGCAAACTCCATGCATGTAAACGCCTGTACTAAAACGCACCTCGCATGCCATATCACGCATACAATAAATTCGAGAAAACGGCTTAACGCCAGTCGTTGACCACTGTCTGGAGCACAAAAGGTTATCTAACGAGGATCGATCCAACGATCCATCGTAAAGTTGGCGGATGTTCTACCGCTGAGCTATGACCCGCTTACTTAAAAGAAACTGATAAACACATGTGTTTCACCTTGGATGGCCACCTTGATATATTGATCAAATCTGAATGTATCCATGAATTATACATTATCATTTATCGTGCAATAATCACATACGTCAATAGATGAACTGAAATATCACAGAACAGAAGAATTTGCTAAATGATGAATAAATACACACCGTGTTTGACCTTCAAACTCACCCAGTTGTAAAATATTGCTGTACCAACGCTTGCTTCTCGGGCAGCATCCTCGTCGTAGTTGTCAAGGAGTTGGTGCGCCCGCTCCATCTTGTT
Source organism: Symmetromphalus regularis (assembly GCA_032355785.1). Classification (NCBI taxonomy): domain Eukaryota; kingdom Metazoa; phylum Mollusca; class Gastropoda; order Neomphalida; family Neomphalidae; genus Symmetromphalus; species Symmetromphalus regularis. The sequence continues at coordinate 5,601 of JAULBS010102660.1, forward strand.
ATCGTCCACTTGAACGACGTCAAACATCTTGAGGCGGTTCAATAAGCTGTTTGTTCCAACTTCTCGCATGAGAAACTGTACATATTCCCAGATCTGTGTCAAAAGATAATAAGGTCACACAAAACAGAAACGAAAACAAAACGTTATTGTCTACACAACTATATTTCTGGACAACAGACAGGGAAAACATGATATTGTGAATATTTAAAACCAGTTACGATGGTAGAATATGTATAGAAGTTAAAATTCACCAAGTTGTACTGAAAGAGAAAAAGTAAAAATGTGATAATGTGTATCTGTAATATTATGATTTTTAAACATAATTTCTTATTTCTTCTATATTGTTTTCCACGTTTTATTTATTTATTTTAATTTTCATTTATTTATTTTTATAATTATTGTTATTGTCCCATACAAAATGTGTGCCATGTCAGTGTTGGGGCTCTGAACGAAAGTTGTTTTTAAATATACAAAAAAACTAATCATTAATACATACAAACATTGTTCACAAATAGTTTAAACAAATAAAAAGGGACAAATTAAAAAACTTTAAAAAAACTACACCACCCTCCCACCATCCTATTTGGGTTTATGAAAGGTCGTGGTATGTGCTGTCCTGTCTGTGGGAAAGCGCATATAAAAGATCCCTTGTTGCTAATCAGAAAGAGTAGTCTGTGTGACAGTAGCGTGTTTCCTGTAAAGACCACAAGTGGCAAAACACCATATTATATCTAACACGTAATGAACACTGAATAAACAGTGTTCTGGAGTGTGATTACACTAACAATCCTTTCCTTTATTATACAGTTTAACCCTTACCGAGACGGTTTTTTCGTCTTCTCCAAGCAAGAGGTAGACAGCTTTCATGACGTCATGAACGACGGCTAGTGGGCGCGTGTAATTGTGGATCTCGGATATGGTAGGCTGGGTGATTTGCAGCACATCCGTGAGAAACATCCTCAACCTCTGCAGCTGCTTGAGCACCACTCTGGCAGTGACGATCAGATCACTCAGTTCTGGGTCATCCTCATAGTCATAGCTCCGTATAAGGACTCTTTCCAGAAACGTCTCGTTCCTACGATCAATGGCGAGCTGTAAATCTGAAATTTATAAGTCAAATACAGTACCGTATCCAGAGGTCGGGGTCCAGATGGTGCGGACCCCACTTTTCAAGTATTAATATATATATATATATTTTACGAGTGGAAGGACGTGACAATTAACCTTTTGCCCCCAGTCCTGTTCACTCATCACATTTGGACACTCCCATTTCAGAAATCCTGCATCCGCGTCTGAAATATGATGGAATGAAACAAAAATAACATTGTATAGAATTACTGAATTATATACTTACAGTATTGTGGATTATAGCGCAGATGAAGGATTTCTGAAAGGGGGTTATCTAAAAATATAAAAAAAAAAAAAAAAATACGAGAAAAAAAGGGTCGAGGGTTCATGACCCCATGTACCTTCACTCTGCATCCGCTACTAGATTATATAAACTACACTCACATTCTGGACAGTTTATATTGAGGGCTGGTTGCAAACCCAGTTATGTCCAAATTTTCAAAGTTAAAAATGTCATGTAAAATCTGAATGCTTTTATAATGCACAGATTCTTTATATATATATATATATAAGCTGCCCTCAATTTGCAAAATGACATGTCCAAGACTTTGATTCTGTACTAAGTGAACCAAATGGCCAAAATGGACATAACAGATGTTTGCAGTCAACCCTAGATATGGATTCCTTGAATCCCAAAATCTATGATAAAACATCAGAATAACTATCGTATAGTTGATTTAATGTGAAACAAATTCCAGAATATCGAAAACATAAATTAGTGACCCACATATAGATTTTAGAAGACCTTTTTATAAAAATGTAAAGTACAAGTCGTATTATGTGAAATTTTGTTTTATTACAAATATATATCCATAAAACTGTTTTTAGACTTAAAAAAGATCATAAAAGAAATAATAATAATAATAATGATAATGATAATAATAATAATAATAATAATAATAATAATAATAATAACCCAAATGTATTGACTGAGATTTTAGAGTGATAGGATTAGTATAATTAAATGTGAAGCCACTTGTTTTAAAGAATGTATTTGGTTATGACAAACCATTTGTATAGCAAGCTAGGGCGTAGACAATGAGGGAAAAACGCTACGGCAAACCCAGACGCTGGGTGCTTGAACCATGTGGATAATAATTTAAAAAATAATATCATTATCATAGCAACAAATAAAACAAATCTGCGACAATTCCAGACGAGGCGCTTGCCTCGTCTGCCTTATGCTGGCTTCGCTAGAGGCAAGTATCTTAAAATGCTATTTGTGACCAATCTTCCTGAGTAGGACACTCGGTGATCACATTCTGATTTTGGACATTCGACGGAAACACGTGCTTAGAAATCCCCACATTTCACACAGGAAATGAAATTCAGGGTGTGTAAGAACTCTAAAACTGGCGCCATTTTTAAATTATCGAACATTTAACACACCACAATCTACAGTTAGGAAATATGCTATGGTTTCGTATTCGAAGTGATCTTTTAAAGATTATGTTTCTATGCGGTGTAACTCTGAAGCCTACACATTTGAGATTACAAGTGCCATTTTAGACATTATCATACTATAAAAATCTTGCTCGTACTCTGTGTGGCTGTGACATTTACTCTGTCAAGAGTAACTTCCACAAAGGCTCAATGTGTAGGTGTAAGCCACTTACACTCACCAAAGGGATTCACAACTGGTCTATCAAAGGCATTTGTATGTGATGTCTTGTCTGAGAAAAAAAAGGTATATAAAATATCCCTTGCTGCTAATCAGAAAGAGTAGCCTATGTGGCGGTAACGTGTTTCATCTAAAGACCTAACAGAATACCATATGTCAGACACCTAATAACTGCTGAATAAATAATGTACTTGAGTATCGTTAAACAAACAATTCTTTCCTTTCCTTTGTCAAGTTTGTTTAATGTTAACAACAACAAAAACCAATTACAGTATCTGGACCGGGGGAGGGGCCGGGGGGGGGGGGTTGTGGTCGCCTAGATAATTATGCCCCCCTCACTTTTTGCTTCGAAATACTGAAATTAAAATGCCTTAATAATAATCTTTACCATTATTTCTCTTTATTGTATCAATGTAACACTTAACCATGTAGTCTTAACGCAAATATAGCCATACCGAAGTACACATATGGTCTATAACGGCGTCAAACCTGGGAGGGGAGATGGGGATACAGCGGGATGGTCTGTTCCCACACCCCACTTTTTTGGACGGGGGGGGGGTGTCCCCCCACTTTCAGGAACGGATTTTCGCCCTTGGCCAGAGAGGCAAAAAGGCCGGAGCTTGAACCATGTGGATAATAAATATCAGTATCATGGAGAAAAAAACCCAACACAAATCTGTAGAAATTCCAGGCAAGGCAAGCCCCTGGTCTGCCCACTGCTAGCTACGGTAGAGATTTATATATTTTTTAAATTCAAACACGATTAGCGGAAACGAAAAACATCAAATTTCATACGTGACAGTTTTGATTGCGATAGCTAAATATTTTATTGGTTAGCTTATACTGATTTTCAGCATGTTAAATCTTTGTACAAAGACCATGTCCAAAAGGCGTCATCTTCCTTGTAATGTTTGGTGTACTATGATATCATTAAAGATTTAACTGTCACTTTTTGTAATGCATATATCTGCATCGTACACCTGTGGACGAATACCATAGCAACAGCAGTATTCATACTCACATCATAACGTTACCACGTAGTATTATTGTTTATCCACCTATTCACTCTGGAGTGCGGATTACATAACACTAGAGTGCGGAAACATATCTATTATTCCACAAATACATTATATAAATAAAATATAACGTTTTAGATAGCTGTAGCTTTGTTCTACAAATACAATTATTTCTACAACTGTACCACTAGAGCACACTAATATATTAATCACAATCGACTGGATGTGAAATATTTAATAATTTTGACACTTTCCGATTAGCAACAAAGGGTATTTTATTTGCGCCTTAAATGAAACAGGACGTCACATACCACTACTATTGCTACACTACAAGCCGTAAGAACGACTTTGGGAGTGTGGTGGGGTGTTTGGGGTGCACTGACGGATCGGGTACAAATGATGTATCAACTTTTGATTACAATGCCATTGTCAATAGCAAAAATGTGTGAAATAAGGCTCTCAAGTGGGGGAGGAGTGCTTTCCATCCCCGTTCCTACCGCCACGCACCAGTCCTAACTACTGGCTCGAACGAGAAATAACCCGATGTGTCCTCTGAACGGGATTAATCTGACAACCTATCAAAACACAGACGTACGCTCTACCTTTATGGTACACCCTTCTCCCATACGCTTACACTATTATAGATAATATTTGTTTAAAGACAACCCAGCACCAAAATTAGAAATCGGCTATTGGGAGTCAATATTACACGCCTACACAGAATGATCATTGAGTTATTCTGAAGTGAATACGATGGGTATTCCAAATGTTTCTGTCCTGACTGAAAAAGGTGTCTCAACAGTACCAACATTTTAAGTGAAGTAGAATCACATGTGAAGTGATGAATAATACGTGTTAGAGGATTCGATTATGTACATTCTAATAGAGCAATACATTTTTAATGTACACGTCTGAGCTTCTTAGAAGATGAATGACACTTTATAACGACGTAACTCATTCCTCAAACGTTGCGGTAATTAGCACTGCCAGTTACGGTGTCATCCGTCTTCAGATTGCGTCCTGTCCGACTTTTACTTGCTTTCTAGACTCGAATCTGATCAGCGACTCTCAAAAATGGGGTATCCTTTCCCACATTTCTCAGTAGTAGACCCTATACTTGAATCTTGGGGCCATACAATCAAGGAATTGGCCCCAGGTATCACCAATCCTCTGCACGCCTTTGGATGGACGAAAAGGCGATTCATGTTACAGAAGTGTCTTTAGGGTAATGTGGCAAATCCTGTTTTAAGAGAGGTTAACATTGTTGAAGAAACACTAGACTAAATATGCTAACTACAGAAAGACTATGTAGAAACATAATGACATAAAATATTTGATACGCGCAGGATTTCATAGTCAGCCATGAAATTCTTGAGACTCCCCTGGTACATGTATTATTTCATAACACAGATTCTGTTTTGGACAATTCTATTTTCGTTTGTTCTATTTAACAACACCACTAGAGCGCACGGATCTATTGCTAATTGGTTATTGAATGTTAAACATTTGAACATTTTGATACGTAATCAAGTGTGAGCCAGCCTCCAATGGGTTTTGAACCAACAGCTTCAGCTTGAAATTCCGATTTCCTACCACAGAACAACTGAGACTTACTAATATATGTCAAAGGAACACATTGTTTTTACCTCGTTTCAACTCGATGATTGCCATTTTTCTTTTGGCTTCGTCCACGACGTCATCGTTGTCCAGATGCAAGGTTTCGGTGTTAGTAATTGCCTTGTTAAGCTCGCCATCTCTCGGGGTAGATCGTCTGCTGGCCACACGCAGGTCTTCTAAAGTGCGCATCATCTGAGAGTATAAAAAAGAGAGGACAGAAAACACATTAATTAAGTTGTATCAGCAACATAGCCACATGGATTAGAACAATAGTCATAAATAAAGTAAATATTATTTACAATACAATATCTAAAAAAAAACCCACGCCAAAACCTCCCACAATAACCCCCACATATATGCGTGTGTGCGTGTTTTAAAGTAATTTAAAACATTGAAGACTTTTTCTACCAAATACATGTATATTATTATCTCGAACTAGCTATGAATGAGCACGATCTATTACATTGTCTTGTACTATCAATGCACACTGTACTATCAATAGTCAAACGAAGGTGGAGACCACGAATATAATCTCATCCTTTGTTGACAGTTTAGATGAGGAGTGCCAATCTTGCAAGACTGGCTTTACAGAACGAAGTTCATTTCCGAACTGTCCCAATAACAAAACCAGTTTGACTAAAATAGATTTAGTAATATTAAATTTAAAATCTCAACACGAAGTAAATTCAAAACTGACTTAACAGCTAATTCTCACTTTTCATTGCCTCTATTACAGTATGAATGGCTAATCAACAGAAGTCAATATAATTTGTTGTTGAACATTAAAGCGAACTCTCGTATCACTATTGCAGTAAAGAGGTGACCTTGCTTCGTATTTAAAGAATGGAGACACTTTAAACATGATATCTAAATCTTTTATTTTCTTCAGATTAATGAGAATTGCCTCCATTTCGGCAACTTATATTGACGCAGTATCATGGAAACTACATCTGGTGGGAAGGCTGCAGCTGAAGCCAAAGTATTTCAATCTGGTTTCATCAGTATTAAACTATTTGTACATGTTATTACGTTATTAATCTTTAATTTCCAATAAAAACTCTGCATCCGTTTAATCTTTCCCCATAACCACAATGTCTTTTACTAATAACTAAATAAATAATAAGCTAAAATAGACCTAACAAATGGTTATACCTTGCTCTGGGTCCTTCTTGAGTTGTCCATCGGCAGTTTGTCCATCACCAGCAAGTAGTTGACAGCATTCTGAAAGTCATCATCTCCCTGTCCTTTAGTGAAGACATGAAGAGCGAACTCTTCTATGTGCTCTGACGCAGGCAGGTTTATATAAACATTCACATACGCTTTCTTATCATCAAAGCACACATCTCGAAGTTTCGTCGCAACACAACTTTTCATTTCTTCCTGTGACCTATCCAGATGATATATCATCGCTTGAACCGCCATTCCAGGAACCGTTTCAAAAGACAGGAATTTTCCTTGTCCTGGCTGTAGTTTAATAATCCCTCCATTCTCTGAAGGCGAACTGAGACCCATTTTCTTTGTGGATTCTGTAAAACCAAACGTTATGGGTTTGATTAGTGGATATGGGTTTTTCCTTTTGCTGACCTCATCGCACACTATACGAAAGTCAGAGACATTATGGAATACATCCATTCCTCCATAAACACGCAATTTATATATTCCAGGGAAAGGACATCTCACAATAAATGATACCGTGTTATCCTTCCTGATGATTATGCAATACTTCTCCAAAACCGCATCTTTTGACGTCTCAACAAAAGATGCTCTGTTGTCATACAACAACTCCTGAGTAAAATTCAAATCCTGATTCTCTTTGGTACTAAACACAACCTCCACACATCCATCCTTGGTATATAGAACACAACTTTCTGCAGACACTAGAGTCAGACCAAATTGGAAATAAGGTTTCTTAAACATTGGCGCGGTGACGAATGTTTCCATTGACCAAGCCTCTGGTAACAATTGCCACTCAATGAGGTAGGGAGCGGGTAAACACATATAGACAAAAACAATTGGCTCCACCAGAAAGAAAAACTCATCAATGGTACTGACAGGGACTCCGTCACTGTGTTCGTTTGTTTCACGAAAGTCGGTGTATTTGTGCTTCCAGTAACCTACGTTATAGTCTTTGATTTTGCAAAACGCCCACAAAGGATGGATGAGGCGCCACTCTTGTTCAATATACACTGCGTTCCAGCAATTCCTAAGATGAAGGACGTCCTTGTCGCCCACCTCGTAATCGAAACTCTTTGAAATTCCATAAATTATCACACAAGGAATTCCCACTTGTCTGAAAGTATAAAGTCAATGTATTCTCAAAGATGAAATGTTTAACTGCCTAAAAGAATAGAAGTCAAATGGTAATATTATGCCTAAATGTATAAAACAAAATGAATTATCACACAAGAAATTCACACTGAACTAAAAATATAGAGTTTACAAACTACCTGAATATATTATAATATCTTGTTTGTAAAATTAGTGTTTGATTTCTTTTCCAGATTAAAACAAATGCGTGTGTTTACAAAACGTTCATGTGACGTCAATTTGAGATAAACGTTTTACAAAGATCCTAGATAACAAAACCTAGAAAACTGTTTATATATCAGTATTAAAACCTAATGTTATAAAAGAGTACTAACGACTAGCAGGCAATTTATATGGTTATATTAAAAACATTTTTTTTGTGAAATAACGAGTTTTGTGAAAACACTCTTCAATTTTAATGTTATATTATAAACACACACAGAGACACACGCGCGCGCACACACACACACGCGCCCACACGCGCACGCACCCGAAAATATACTCAACTTTCGTATGTCCAAGGACTCGAACATTAATTAGTTATATAATTACCTGCAAAGGACGGCAAAGAATTCAGAGTAGCTTCCCTTGTTTTCTTGGATGAGTTTCATGAATCTCATTGGTCCAGTCAATTTCTTGAGCTTGAGTTTTTTAAACTTGGCACTTTGAATTGTGTTTTGTTGTGATCCAAGCCATGAAAAGATAGAGCGCACTTTTTGCAAATCATTTGTACAATGTTCCGTGAGTTTCCTTAGCAACACGTCCAATGTCGTTGTTTTATCTATTTTAATCTGAAATAATAATTTGGAAAACTGATTTTATACAACAGTTTGTTTAACTTAATCTGTGACGCGCCATATCGAATTGGTATTAAGTAGGGAAATAAAGTTTTAAGTTATGCATAATTGTTTATATATACGAGCATATATTCATTTTCGTACAAATATTATCCCGTTAACAGTTGAAGAACTATAACAAACAAAATTAATATTACTGTGAAAGTCAGCTTTAAAGGATTTCCTTTATTAACAAAATTAATAACTCTTTTTATTTATTTAAAAAAAATTGGGGGTTGGAGGGAGGAGTGTGAGGTGGACCTCAAATACTCACAGTGTACATGTGTCTACAGTACCGGCACAGCCGTTTAAATATGGGTGGGAGGAAACTGAATAGGAGCGCCATTTAAAGGGCGCTTAAAATGTAAAAAATATAAATATTGTCACAAAAAAGGGCACCGCAGATTATTGGGGTAGGGGGATGACAAATTCCACCTTGCCCCGCACCACGGATGCTCCGGCCCTGGTTTAGGAAGAGTATTTATGTTTTATTTCTAACTCAGATTCCTAGCTGATATGATATTGCTAAACTATGTCTTTGGAGCATAATGGCGACCATCAGGTGGGAAATTTCATATTTGTCTATTTCTAGCATGCATGTCTACACAATTCGTATCACCAGACTGAAATTTCAGAAATTTCACTTTCCACTCAGTGGTCCCCGACTGGTGTAGCAAAGGTCATGGTACGTACCGTCCTGTATGTGGAAAAGCTCATGTAAAAGACCTCTTGCTACTAATCGGAAAGAGCAGACTGGGTGTGTGTTTCTTCTGTGAACCATGTGTCACAAACACCGTGAGGACACCTAATAACCGCAGATTAAACAATGTGGTGGACTATTGTTGAAATATATTTTCACTGATGGATGAAGGAGGTGGATGTCTGGACCCCTGCTACCTAGATACGTGCAAGTTAGATAACTATCTACCTGTAAATTAGATAACTTACGTTACGTGCTTTTTGGTCAATATCTGCATAGTCTTTCAAAATAAACATGTCCTTGCTAGCAGTGCTTGGTGGAGCTGGCGGAGGATACCCTTCTTCCTTCCAGGGAATCTCAAGCTGTTACAGTATAAAACAAAACAAGTCATAACATATACTGCATAGAAACGCTATACACTATAAAACAAAACAAGTCATAACATACACTGCATAGCAACGCTATATAGTATAAAACAAAACAAGTCATAACATACACTGCATAGCAACGCTATACAGTATAAAACAAAACTAGTCATAACATACACTGCATAGCAACGCTATACAGTATAAAACAAAACAAGTCATTACATACACTGCATAGCAACGCTATACAGTATAAAACAAAACTAGTCATAACATACACTGCATAGCAACGATATACAGTATAAAACAAAACTAGTTATAACATACACAGCATAGCAACGCTAAACAGTATAAAACAAAACAAGTCATAACATATACTGCATAGCAACGCTAACAGGTCATGGGCACATTTGTAGAAAGTTTGTTTTGTTTAACGATAACTTTTGAGCACATTGATTTTTATCTTATCACCGGCTAATGGACGTCAAACATATGGTCATTCTCACATATTTATTAAGAGGAAACCCGCTGCCGCCACATAGGCTACTCCTTCCGATAAGCTGCAAGGTGTCTTTTATATGCACCGTCTCACAAACATGACAGCACATACCACGGCCTTTGGTAAACCAGTTGTGGACCACTGGTTGGAACAGAAAATAACCCAAACTGCAAATGGGTCCACTGAGAAGGATCGATCCGACGACCGACCGGTTCACAGGCAGACACGCT
>JAULBS010102671.1:0-15918 GCA_032355785.1 Symmetromphalus regularis
AATGCCATTAACTATGATAGTCTACAAGACAATTACCTCACATTCATTGCAGTATATGGTTTGTCTACTGTAAGTTGCAATCAAATTATGTTTCTATCGGCAGTTACCAGGATATCATCTACGAGAATACCATGCATTCGTTGTAGTATTTGTTTGAACGTAATCTAAAATAATTTCACACATTCCAATCGCGCAGTAACTGGTTTCATACATCATCTACGAGAATGCCATACTTTTGCCGTATTGTTAGGCTTTAACGTAATCTACAAGAATGCTGCGCATTCGATAACGTAATTTGCCTAGTAGTGCATGTATGTGATGCTGTGATCCTATACATGTAAACTCCTATGCTTAAAAATGCAGGAAAAGCCGTCCTTCGTAAAATGTGAAGTGTTGATGTAAGTGTTCTAGGAGTTTCGAAGTAAAAAGTAATAATTATTTTTTTAAATTTAATATTTAAATTAAATTAGGAAAAATGTTTGTGAAGGGGGCTCTGAATCAGTATAACCTCACTTGGAACACCTCATGGGTACCGGTGTTTATTTTACTATATAATAATATTTCAATCTTATGGAAAAGGCCCAAAACTTTACAGTGCAGAAAACAATGTATGTTGCCCCGATCCCAAACAGATATAATTGATATAATAATAATAATGATAATTATAATGATAATACATTTTTTAAATGTATATAATAACACATTAAATAAAATTTGAAAAAGAATAATAACAAAATTAAACAAAATAATAATAATAAATAAAAATAAAGTTAAAATAAATAAATAAAATCCAACATGGATTCTCTAGCATTTCTGGGATTAGCATTTTTTCAAGACGACATGATTTACATTGTTGTATCAACCCATCGACTCATCGCATCAGAGGGTGCTGAATATACGTACGGATTGTTGATCTACGAACTATTAGGTTTAAGATGTCTTATTCATAATTTAACAAGGTAGCAATATTTGTGTTGAAATGTGTTAGATTGCAACAAGTATACATACCACCAGTTCAATTAAATTCTTTATTAATTTTGAGCTTTACAGCTCATCGATATAATATATGATACATACACAATTATAGTAACAATGACTGCACAGTATAGTGGAGGAGAACGTATAATAATATTATTTGTGTTAAACAGACATTTTCATATACTGTTTACAAAAACTGCGACTCTACAGGCACCAGATGAAGCTTGTTTTTACATGACAAAATTACACAACACAAACATTTTGTTGTAAATGTCTTTTATTTAATGTCTAGACAATTAGTCTTTTAATCGATATTTTCAATGACTAATAATCAATAAAAGAACTATAAATCAAACAAGAATTAATAAAATGTGTACAGTGCATGTACCTCTGTATCACAACTATGAAGGACAAACTCCTTTCATAGAAACAAGGTTGCGTACAAAAAGGGCATCACAAAGCCACCCAAAAGCTGCTGTCTCTGTTAAACTAAAATTAAAATCAGATTATATAACAAATAGAATATGTATTATCAGTAACTGACTTGAGTTAGTCATTAGCAGAGCAGTTAATTGCAAACCTCTGCATAAAATTCACGAAAACTTAACGCTAACACTTCATGTCATGGGGGATTAACATATTTCAAGTATACATAAATACATATGCATATTTACAATATTCAGTAAGACTACCGTTGGAGAACGCCAGCAACATACCTGATAAGCATAAAATACAAATCAATAAAAACCAATGCATGCCCTAACAATAGATTGGCTTTATAGTCAATATTCGAGAAGCCAAACGCTGACCTTAATTCAGTATTTCTCAAATCTACTAATAAGCATACTATCCAAGCAGTCAAATGCTGACCTTGATTAAGTATTTCTAAAATCTACTAATAACTAGCATATTATCCAAGCAGCCAAATGCTGACCTTGATTCAATATTTCTAATATCTACTAACAAGCATGCTATCCAAGCAGCCAAAAGCTGACCTTGGTCCTACATTTCTTCAATTTTAACTGATGGCAAGAAAGTGTCCAATTAGCCACATGCTGACCTTGGTTCTCTAGATGTTCTATACTATCTGATGACAGGAATATTATCTCTGCCGCCTACATGCACATATAATTATTTAGAGGGCATGGTTATAGATATGTCCCTAATGGGTACAAACTTTCATTCATCATAATTGGTGTTTACAGAGTAAATTATTTAATTCGAATGTAACGAAGCACCGCTGAAGAATTCCAACGTCCCATTTTTTTAATAGCGTTTTCTGAGAAACTCAATCTAGCTGCTTCAGAAATAGCACCGACACGGAAGTTGTGACCCTTGTACACATCTGATTTCAGACCAGAAAACATTGTGGTTAGTTTTAACATGCGTGCAGCATATGAATATGCTACTGCCTGCCTACTCATAAACTGAAATAGCGGGTCCTCTTGATGTTGAAACGCTGTAAATAGCGATGTATTTTGATACCACCTATACTTGTGAGGTGATTATTTCATAAGGTTTTTTATTATGTGCTTTTAAGGTTTTTATGTATTGGTATTATTTTATTATATTATGTATAATTTGGTCACCAACAGTTGTAAGGTGGTAATGGCATATTATGTAATCCTTGTACTTTATATTATGTACATCTTAGACACCATCAGTGGTCAGGTCGTGGTTATAGTATATGCACATTTGATGTAATTAACTAGCTACAGTTTGACCATGATAACCGCACTTTATAAATAGTTTTACCTCCACACGGAACTTACTGACATTTGCACATTTCTGTCTCTTTAGTCTTGCCGATACATTTTGCTTTTCTTACAAATGATGGGTCTAGACTTGCACAGTATCTGCTTTCAGAGCAAGCAGTGAAAAGACTCCATGCTGACCATCCACACCAAACACTGTTGCCTGAAACTCATCATATATAATAAACGCATGATATTTTGTTTTAATTTATTACTAGAGTGATAACTTATTGTGTCCAGTAATTTAATTACATATTTTAAAATGGCTGTTATCTCAATTTTCAGTTCAAATCATGGTGTCATTGTTCATTAAAAGAACAAAACCAAAAACAAAACAATAATGATGATAATAATAAATATACAAATAACTGAATAAAAATAAATAAAATATAATTATAAAATATATCGATAGAAGGACCATATTAACTGTTTAAACAATATGGATACTCTAAATTATAAACTTGTATTTAGTTTGTACTGTATATATATTAACACAAATATGAGAAATTTCCCTCTGAAATTATTATTGTTTTTTTCTTCTGCAAGTATATTGCATTCATTGACAGTAATGTGTTCTGTACGTGTCAAAGTCCATGATTTATTAATAATAAAATTTAAAGTGTCAAAACTAAACTTTTTAATGTTATTGTTTTTAATTATGGACTGTGACAAATAACACAATCTATATGAATACAAATATTTTGTGAAATTATGATAGTGACATTTTAAACCTGATATTCCGTAGATCAACAATCCGTACACAATTCGGCACACTCGAACAATGTAAATCATATCGTCTTGACAAAATACTAGTATCAGAAATGCTATGTAATTCACATCAGCTTTTTTTAAACTAACTTTTTTATTATTATTTTTAGATTTATTATTTTTATTATATTTTTAGGGAGGGTAGGGGTACCATATGCACACTGTTTTTGCAACGTAAACGTTTTGAGCCTTTTGCCTAATATTCAAAAATTGTCTGGTAAAATATACTCCAAAACCCACGATATGTTGCAAGGAGAGTATAGGGATTTGCAGCCTTTTTGACGAACTATTTCTCTTCATTCACTTTTGATCCCCACCATTTTTAAATATTAAATTTCTTAAAATTAGTTTTACCCCTTCCTTCGTAGAGATAAGAGACTATTTTCTACATCAACACTCCATATTTTATAAATTACGATCATCCTGTGTTAATATCTAATATTTATTTATTTCTTCAGCACTTAAAAAAAGAAATGAAGATTAATTATTTAATAAATTAATGAATAATATTAATAATAATGATAGTAATAATATTAAAATATATAACTAAATAAAACAGGACAAACATAGCAAACAAACAACAACAGATTCTGTAAACAAATTAACACAGTTTGAAAACTAATAAATTAATTGAACAATGTATAATAAAAAGGATATTATAAAATGTTGTTTACAATAAGGAATTTTATTGTACGAGTTCACGTTATGTGTATTCCAATCAAATTCGTTCAATAGCATCATGTGATCGATCATTAATTTACGATAATGTACAGACAAAACATTTGTAAACGGCATGTATCCCTTTAAGAAAAGAATTATTTTATAGTCTATATTGCACGTGTCCATACCTTATAAATTATACAACTAATCAAATATGTACTGTCCATTTGGATCCACCTTTTTGCTCGCACCATTTTATATATAACTGTTTTAAAATAAGGATGAGCAAAGCTAGGGTTTCTTAGAATTTATATTTGTAGGATATGTTTATGTGCATGCATGCGTATGTGTATGTTTATGCACATACATTTAGCCTATGTATATATATACAAATAACATTTTAAAAAAGTCTTTAAAATGCTTTCAAATGTATATTTTCCAATACTAGTATATATTAATCAGCAGTATATTATGTTATTATTGTTGCTACTGTTATTAATTTAAATTACTGATATTGATATTTTTATTGCTGCTGATGGAGTTCGTGTTTTTCATGTTGTCATCATTGTATACGCTGTCCCAAGGGTTTAATGTTTATTGAATAAATTGAATTGAATCGTAAAAGAAAGACGTCACTTTTACGTCCAATACGGATTTACGCCACAACGTGAACGAGTACAATCAAATTCCATATTGGACACAACATTGTATAATAACTTTATATTATAAGGAATTATGTTTACCTAAAATGTTTAAAAATATAAATTTAGTTTCTTAATGTTTCCCCATTTGATATTGATAGAAAACAGTTATAGTGTAAATATCAGGGTACTTATGGTTACAGTTAAAAAAAATAATAAATAATTTTTTTAATAATAATAATGGGGCCAAAATTAAATGGGGCGAAATAAATTGGTACGAAATGTTTTGTAGATACAAAAATATTCAAACGTTTTGAAATAACGACTAGCTGGGGAATGCCCGTCACGTGACTCGAAATATATATATTATACGTCATACCATCAACGGAAAAAATCGGTATTTTTTTCTCGATTTATTTATCCCTGAACATAATTCATTATTATTTTTCAAACACTGATAATAAGCGAGATGCTGTGGTTATGTAAGTAGTTGAATGGAGTATTTCTATGGATAAATCAAATGTTTATTAAAATTAATTCTTTGTTTGGAAATTAATACGGTCAAGGGTCTGTGCATTTAACAAAATGCTGACTCCAGAAATGTTATTAGGGTCTTCTTTCAATTTTATTTTTTTTATTTTTTTTGTTTTATTTTGTTATTATTATTTATAAAAGTTTTAATTGTTGTTATATATTTTTTTTAATTTACTATTATTATTATTTCTTGTCGGGGTGTATGCGGGGTGGGGGTGGGGGTAAGAATATACACACAGCTTTCTGCATCTTAAACTATTTGGGCATTTTGCATAGCCTCAAAATATTGTCTTTTAGAATAGATCCTGGTAGTTTAGCAGCTGTCCCAAGTGAAGATTTAAGGATTTCCTATTTTTTTAAACTTACTTTTGATCCACCGCCACTTTTAAATATTAAATTTGTTACCATTTCCTTCAAGATTCCTGGAACACATTTTTGGTACATTATGCATTGTCTACACTCACATAATCAGCCTATTTGCTTAAAAAGAGACTTTTTTTGCTATATCAACACTCCACATTTTAACATTGACGACCAGCCTTATTTATTTATTCAGCACTTTCTTTGAAAATAATAAATAAATAAAAAACGCAAACAAACAAGTAATGTAATTTTTTCAAAACTTTAAATGACTTATCTTTTCAAAGTATTGAAGTATTAAAGCTGCTATCTCTCCTCCTCGTGTTATAGTATATTGTACTGATATAAAGTACAAGTAAAAATGATTTTAGTCAACCATTATCACTTAGCTATTGACAGGTATCGTTGACAATACTTATATGTTTCTCAAATATGCAGCCATTTAAACAAATATATATTGATGTAGCTTTAAGGTTGTAATATTTTTAACTGCTGTTAATGTCACTTATGTTAATGAGAAATGTTTTTCTCTTTGGTGCTTGAGATATTTCAGAATAATAAACGTTTTCAGAATCCAATACGATATTTTCGTGATTTAAATCGATATGTTAATAATGTATATTCGTACGCTGTTCTTGAAAACCCACCTTTTTACGCTGTGTAAAGGAGCGAGACGCTTCTGAGAAGTAGAATAGCAAATCAGTGTATTTCTATGTGAGCTAGATAAAACAGTTCATAATACGTTTGAATATACCCTACTTATTTTGAACAGTATATATTGCACAGTACAGTTTCATTCTTAAAATTATCTGTAAATTTGAATTATAGATCTTGATTTGGCTGAATGTTTTAACATTTCACTTTAAATAAACTTGATTTAAATAATTTTACCTGAACACGGAACTTGTTGACATCTGGCTATTTCCATCATTATATCATTGCCGGTACATGTTACCTTTCCTACAAATGACGGGTCTTTTTGTATACACTCTCTGATTCTTACATGTCCTTTCTCACCCTCTCCACAGGTAACAGTGCAGGTAGTGAAGGTACTCCAAGATAACCAGCTACTCCAAACACCCGTATCTGAAACTAGTCGCATAAAATTAATGCATGACAGGTTATTTTAATTTATTGTTAAAGTGATAAATTATTGTGACCTGTAACTTAATTGCATATTCGAAAATGGCTGTTATTTTAATTTTCAGCTGAAATCATTAAGTCATTTGTAATTTAACTCCCCCTGCCACACATCCCACCAATAAAAAAAAAATAAAAAAATAATAATAATAAAACCCAAAACAAAATGATAAAAATAAACAGGCCCTAAATAAAATATAATTATAAAATATGTTTGTATAAGAACCATATTAACTTTCTAAACAATGTGATTGTATTGGTATGGTTTAACTATTGGACACTTTAAATTATAAACTTAATTTAGTTTGGTCTGTTCATCTTTCAACAAATATTACGCTTTTTCTGAGGTTATTGCATTTTTTCTGCATGTATATTGATTTCATTGACATTAATGTGTTCTGTACGTATCAGAGTCCAGGGTTATAAATAAATACTAAACTTTCAACATTAAATGATATTATTCATAATCATAGACTGACAAATCAGGTATTGTGATATATGCAACTGATGGTATTTATACTTGTTTATATCTAACACATTTCAACACACACATTTTAGGAGGACTGCTACCATGTGAAATTATGATAATGATACCTTAAACTCGATGTTCTGTAGATTGACAACACTAGCGGATCCAGGGGAGGGCCCAGGGCGTCAGGACCACCTTTGCTCGATTTTTTTTTTATCCATTTTTTATTTTATGAGTGGAAAGACGTGACAATTTACCATTTTTCACCTATTTCTATTCACTCTTCACTTTTGAACCCCCCTTTTTCAGAAACCAATTTCAGAAACCAAATTTGGACTCCTCCCCCCACCCCCGTTGTCCTATATATATGAATGTGTGTATATTTAAATGTATATGTATTTAAAAATTGAACTTGATAATTTAGAGAATAAGCAGCAAGTTTGGGTTTTTTATATGCTCCTTCCCACAGACAGGACAGCACATACCACAGCCTTTGATGAACCAGTTGTGGATCACTGGTTGGAACGGAACATAGCCCAAACAGCAAATGGATCCACTGAAAAGGGCGACCCGACGACCGACCGCTTCACAGGCAGACATCCTGCCGTTTTTGCTACATCCCGCTCACACAGCCTGTGTAAAACTAATTGTAAAACTGTTTGTTGTAAATGTTGTAAGGCATCATAACGCTGCAATTCTGGATGTATATAAAAAAAAATACTAAAAATTAACTATGGTTCAATCATTCACGTTAGGACATTTGGATAATGTTTTTATTTTATAATGCTCTTGTACCAGTTGTATCAAATTCAGGAGTCACGGCTGTACAAGTTATAACTCTAACACCGTTTAAAATTTCGTAATTTTTAAATGAAATAAATTAAAACACAGATGTCCGTCTAAGTTGCTTAATAGCTCGTGTATTCAACTTGACATTTTAAAGAATAGGTAATGGTGACTACAAGGCGTTATGAATAGTACAACTTGTTCTCCATGCATCTACTTGTGATATACAAAAAATGACGGGAACTACAAAAGGCGTGCGAACAGTAATACTTGTTCTCCCTGAGTTCCCTGAGATATACAAAATGTGATTTAAATAGAAAATATAATATACGTCACTAAATTGGAGATACAATTGTTGCCAAAGCTTCATGCATTATTGTTGAGCGAAATGCATTAAGAGGATTACTAGACACAATCAAAACACTGACGTAATGGATAAATGATTGACATAAAATATATACTAATTAATTGGCTTAAGTGGCAATTAATACATGCCAAGCTAGAGGCAACCAGTCTGTAAAACACAATGTTAATTAAAATTGTTTTGTTTGCAAATTATTGCACTGCGACAACTCGAACAGGAAAAATTGTACAAGTTGTAACTTGTAGTACACACACGCCATACAAGTTATAATTTGTACGATGTTTCTGTACAGGTTATAAATTGTACAAAATCATAACTTGTACACAACATATATACGTCCACCGCAGGATAAGGGTTAATTAATTAAGAAAAACATATGTTTCTCTATTAATGCTGCATTTTGCTCAGTCGGTTGAGCGTCCATCAGAATCGTGGAATCGAAATCCCTCTGTAGCTCATTCTCTGATTAGATTTTTTCCTGTTCGAACTCATGTCCTATTAGAGACTCATATATATATATATACTGAACCAAAAAAGAAAGTATACACATTTTGAACAATATTTTTCTTAAATGTTTAACAGGAATATTCTTTTTCGTTTCGTTCAAAATTAATGTCAAATGGTCAACTGATGAAACTTGAAAATAGGGTTTTGGTTTTAGGTTAGTCAAATTATGGTTCAACCCAAAACAAACTGCAACAGAAATTATTCCCCAGAATGAATGCCAGTGGTTTAATTTCTGTTGCAATTTGTTTTGGGTTTAGCCCCGAAATGAGCTAGATTTACTAGCCTATTTGTAAAATCTGAAATATGTAGTTAATAATTGCGTTATCACGCATCTAGAGTGATAAGGTATGCATGTTGTTAAAAAGCAAACATTTAATAATTGCGTTATCACGCATCTAGAGTGATAAGGTATGCATGTTGTTAAAAAGCAAACATTTTTAACAAATTAAGTTCATTGAAAATGCCACTGAGCATCATATTGATTTTCAGAAGTTTGATTTTTAAAGTGACACTGTTGACGTAACATACTGTTTTACCTTTACCCTCGTAACAGTTTCAATGCTAAAGAATCAAATAAACACTATACCTATCACAATTACTCGAGTATGAACTGTGTATCTCACCTGGAATAGTGACAATATCTTACACTGTCCAGCATATTCACCAAATTTGAACCCCATTAAATACATTTGCGATGAATGGGAACGAAGCGTATATAAACAATTACCACTGTCAACAAGTATGAACAAATTTCAGCCGTTTTTCTTAGAGATATGAAGTAACAAAATATCGCATAATTAACATGTTATCTTCCGAGCCTGTACTGGTGCGCGCGTGTCATTTAGAGGACGATCCATGGTATCCAGTCCATGGTATCCAGGTATCAGCAGATGTATTGTGCTCAATATATCCCGATTTCTTTACATTGTTAAATATCGGTTAGATGTCATGCATATTTAATTAAATTATCTCACATCTATAGAGTGTATACTTTCTTTTTTGAATGTGTGTATAGTATTATCATTCCATTTTGTAAATACACGTTTGTTATAAATACTTGGATTGGTTCAAATGACATCATGTGACACTTAAAAAACAACTTTCATAGATGCATGGATCTCAGTTTTGTACTATTTCGGACATTAACCGAAACTACTTTTATGAATTTTGTCAACAAAGCAATCACCAAGGAATTCCCCCAAGATTCTGTTTTTAAACATCAAACTTCCTGTCATCATGCACTGCTGAACATTAATCTACCTAATTTAATATATGTCGATCTATCCATGTGAATGTCATTCAATCTTGTATACATATTAAGGGTGTGCACTTTACTGTCGCCTGATCGACCATGGCGAGTCAAAATAACGTCGGGCATACCTTGCATATTATATATTATGGCATGGGAGTAGATGGAAATTAAAAAATTGCAAGCACATCTGTGTGACATTTTACGCGTGTGGTACAGTATAACACAATTTGTGCTGTTCTATCTTTAGTGAGACAAAAAAAAAAAAATTAAATACCGGTTGACCCCCTACGTTTTAGGGGTCAACTAATAAAAAAAATACACAAAAAAAGTTTTGGCTGAATAAAAATATTTTCAGGCTCGCGTTACAAAATAAAGTGACCGAAATCCGGAAAGTTTTGGCAGTATACCCTTCTGTCACCTAATTTTCAGCGCCCCCCTCCCCCACCACTTTCCAATGTACTCCGCATGCTCTGCTATGTGATGCGGGGGAGGAAGGGGGGCTGCCTCGACGTTTGGAATCCTGCAGCCAATCGGAAAACTTCGAGATTTCTCGTCATTCATAGTTAGACCTAGGTGTTTTTTGTAAGACTCGTTGCATATTGCAATGCAATTATTCCAGGACTACATTGGCAGACCTGTATCTGGGAGGGGGGGGGGGAGGAGAGGAAGGATCGGACCATCCCCACCGTTGAATTGAGATTGCAAAAAGAAAAGAAAACTTA
This sequence comes from Symmetromphalus regularis, assembly GCA_032355785.1. Lineage (NCBI taxonomy): Eukaryota > Metazoa > Mollusca > Gastropoda > Neomphalida > Neomphalidae > Symmetromphalus > Symmetromphalus regularis. The sequence goes on from JAULBS010102671.1 coordinate 10,936, forward strand.
GTCATAAATAATTGGTGCTAATTCGGTACTTTTATGAATAATAAAGAGTCATTGTATTTATTGAAGAAAAAAACCCACCACAAAAACCTAAAAGTTACTGGCTGTTACCATGATAACATGTTAATAATGAGGAAAAAAAATATACAGTAATTGGTAATCCGAGACGGGGTATATTTTAACGTTATATTAGTGAAACGAGATTCCGTACCTCTGATTTTGAAAACATTTACCACAAGGGAATTTAAAATAATGGCTGTGTTTATAAAGGCTGCAGCCTCAGTGGTTCAGTGTTCAAACCCAGTCGAAGGTTAGCTCACTCTTGACATAATTATTAATATATATATATATTATATATATATACCTTTCGACATGTGTTATGCATGTTCGTTGAATATATTTTTAAGTCATCAGAATGCTAATTCAGTTTGCAGTTTTCTTGTAAAGAAGACATTTTCATGAAACGTGTAATAAGCATACAGTTGGGTACATGTTTATTAGAAAGTTAATGAGTTGTTATAAGAGAAAAACTAATGTCTATCTTTATGCAGTTTTGAGGCAGAGAACCAGGTGTTTTAAAATTATTGGGAGAAATTCTTGCGAGACATCTGTGGCTTTCTCTGCTTCATTAATATGTTATCATAGTAAAAGCCAGTAACTTTTAGGTTTTTCAATAAATACAATGACTCTTTATTATTCATAAAAGTACCGAATTAGCACCAACTATTCACATTTTATAATTTATGTGATTTGGCTATAGTTCAAAGTAATGTTTCAGTCACAATTGTTTGGTTGGTCACGTGAAAAGACAACTTGTTTGACAAACTGTAAGAGTTGTATGCAGGTTAACTATTAAATGATTGTCATGTTGTTATATTAAAATAGGTGTTAAATACAATTATAAACGCTATGATGTATATTAGAAACGTAATTAAAAACTGAACTCACCACTTCTTTCAAACACACCGTCCACAGCTGACACCACAATCACAATTATAACACCCAAGAGTAGGATCTTCATCTGTAAACATAAACATACACACAAACAATTAATTAAGCATCCACTGAAAAGATAATCAAAGACATTGATTTACCCTTCAATAAAAATCGAATTTTATTTGATTTATTCCTAGGAAGGACTTTCCTCTGGAGGCTACATTGAATTGTAGTGGCTCCAGATACCTCTTGATCAGATCAGTTGACTAACTAAGGGAATGAGAAGGGAAGAGGCGTTTATCCTAGGTGAAGACTTTCAGGAAAATGTATCATACGGGTTCTAGGACAATATCCCCCGTACAATATCCCTCCAGGACAATATCCTCCCCTATGACAATATCCTCCTGTCCAGGAAGATATTGTCCAGATAACATCTTAAGAGATTGTGATCAATGTTATCTTAGAGCTCGTAGAACGTTCCAGGTCCATAGGCAGATCCCATACTAAAAACGTATGGTTTATGATTCCTTTGTTGTACAGTATCCACCAAGGAGTACAACTTTTTTTTATAAATCAGACACTACGCTACATCCATCCATTTTCGAATTCATGTATCTGTCTCTGAACGCCGACTATACGATATTGAACAAGATATAACTGTTAACGTTTGAGACTAGGTTATGCTTATTTTCAAGATACCTAGGGTTTTGAAGATATCCTTCACCACGAACCTAGGTTAAAGTCTGGGTGGAGCAGTGAATAAGCTGTCGGACTCACGGCTGGTAGGTAATGGGATCAATCTCATTCGAGGCATGGAACGTTTAATCTGACAAGTGCTCCATCCAAGATATTCACAAGACTTAATAAGTAGATGTATGGCATTTATGCCGAACAGTGGTCTACAACTAGTTTATCAAAGATCATAGTTTGTGCTATCCTGTCTCTGGAAAAGTGCATATAAAAGATCCCTTGCTTCTAATCTGAAAGGGAAGATTATGTGCCTAGAAGGTATTTCCTCTGAACCACAATGAGTTGCAAAACACCAAATGTCTGAAACCTAATTGGCTTTGAATATACAATATGCTGGTGTGTTCTTAAACAACCAATCTTTCTTTGAGTTTGGTTAAGAATATTTTTCAAATTTGCATACCCATATAGAATAGACAGGGCGGGATTATCATTACATAGTTCAATTATGGACAGCGTAATATGGACATGATGAATTTGCAACATTTTCTCATATATATCTTCAGCGTAATTATTCAAGGGTCATCTATATATTATGATACCGACAAGAATTTTTTTTTATATGACGCATTGTTTCTCAGGATAAGACGACAAATGCGCGCCAGACAAAATAGTGCCGATAAAAGAGCGAATGACATAAGATCACTAGAAAATATTTACCATTTTGTAACAATGGAATTTAGTCCTCAGAAGGGGGAACGGACCAAGCCGGTGGTTGGTTTCCTCTGTCGATCCATTAAAAACGTTTAAAATGACATCGAGTGTTGACGTTGTATAAGGAAAATATGTAGAGGTCGCATACATGCTAGTGGTGGGCGAGTGGTCAACAGAGTAGATCACTATCACGTACCAAGTGTAGTCAAATCAGAGGTGAAACAGTGTTTGTCAAAAATTCGTCAAAACAGCGCCAAGTCAAAAGAAGCTGTTGTCGAATTTCATAAATACTCATCTACACAGGGAATCATTGAAGGAAAACGAAGTTGGATGGTGAACCGGTACCGAATCCTAGAAATATCAGAGAAATGTATATTCCCGAAGTGTTGAAAACTGCACTGAGGAAAAAACAACTTCCTGTTACATAACTCCAGTCCGGATGATCCCAATAGATTTTTCATCTTTGGTACAGAGGAAAATCTCCAACTTTTAGCAAATAATAGTGATTGTTATTTTGATGGAATAAACCACAAAAGAAAACAACCGAAAGATGCATATAGAAGAGTACTTGAAATTATTTTTTCTTTAAAAGACAATCTGCATCTTACTTGTATGACTTTGTCTTGTATGACTTTGTTAAAGGATTTCATAACGCATTGCACGATGTCTTCCATCAACGAGATAACATTGTTGGGCTCTTATTTCATTTGAATTAGTACATTAATTTTGGTGAGAAAAAAAATCAGCAAATGAACCTTGTTGAAGCATATCATAATGGTGTACAAGTTCGCCTCAAGTGCAAAATGCTGTTAGTCTTTGTTTATTCCCATAGACAATATTGTTGATGCCTTTTAAGAATTTCAAAATAATATTCAAAACATCATGGCAGATCTGTTTGACTAATTTGAAGACTCATATATTTGTCAGCCATCCAAACGTCGACAGCAATGCAATCCACTATACTGTTGGATTCTGTGGTCAATTAATGATAGAGATTTACAACGCCACAAACACTGCATTTGAAGGATGGAATAATGCATTTCTGGATACGGTTGGTTATGTGTACCCTACACTGCTACAGTGTATAAGCTTGTTGAAGCCACTCGCCTATAGTAATCACGTACAGAGCATTTTGTCACACCCATCAATGCCGGAAAAATTCCAACAAAGAAAAATCCTAAATATGAAATAACTGAAGCAACAATTATCACACTGGATGGACGATATTATAATGAACTGGGCTATAAGGCCGTATGTTGAGTAGAAAAATGTGAAGTTTCATTCCACCTATCGGGGTAATAAAAATATATGTTTCAGATGTACTTGTTATTTTATTAATCAAATCCAAAGATTTTCCAAATTTTAATCCTACAGTTTTTTTTTTAATTAAACATCAAAAATTGGATCTATTTACAGAAGGGTATTACATATTTAGCGATCATAACGACTTTCTACGCCACACCATGTGCTAGTGTATGAATATAAAATTATATTTTATTTTTACACGTTCTGTCAGATTATACTGCCAGATATATATTTCATGTTGATCAGAATATAGTGTTCTTATTTATGAACATTAGCAGGTGTAATTTTACTGAACTATTTTGGGAACTGCTTTTCTGTGCCCAGATTTTATAAATTTTATATCTTAATTGTTTTTTTAATTGTTTTGCATTTTAAAAGACTGACTAATCGTTCATAATGTATTCCTACGTAATTAATCATTTGTTTGCTTCCTTTATTCTTTACCTTTCTTTCTTTCGATAATTGCAAGCGCACAACCGAGATGAGGAGAAATGAAATTTGCATTTAAAGGCACTTCATCATTGTTACAGATTGTATTTCTTCAGACGCATTTGTAATTATCGAATATTTCTGGAGGACTGCCACCTTGTGAAACTATGATAATGCCCCTTTAACAAGACCTTGCTCCAAGCACGAAACCCTAAAACCAAATAAAAATCTTCCACAACTAACAAACAAACCAAGCAGGTAATCGAATTACATCTCTCCTACTGCCATGCAGGTTTTCCAAATCTAACAAAGAACTCACATTCTATTTGCTTATTTGTTTTATGTTTGTTTATCAACCCACCCAGCACAAAAGAAATAAACATCAAAATATGGTTACATTTGGAACATTTAAAAATACTTCACTGTAGAAAAGTGATTAAAAATATGGTAAATTACATATGATACAATGATTAAAAAATATTAATGCAATAAGTAATTCTTTGGTATGAACTCACATTCTTTTCCTGCAGAGTAGTTCTGTGTTCTATAGAATCATTGAGAAACATATGCAATAACGTGTAAATATATCGTGTTTTATGCAGCAACAAAATTTAAAGTTTTGGTGAATGGAACTCATTTTATATCATAAAAATACTTTCGTATTCGTTTTGTAATACCTCAAATGCATTTCGTTGGTTATTGATATCTACTCGTATTTGCATAACATTATATCATCAAGTAAAACGTGCCAACTTGCATCGGTAAATGAAACTCACAGCGATAATGAAACATACATGTATTCATTTTATAATAATAGAATCTATCACCGTTGTGAGGCATAGACAAGGCAATTCCAACCCAAGGGAGAAAAGGTGCTTGTGAGGGCCGAGGTTTACCGAGGCCCTTACAATAACT
>JAULBS010102682.1:0-15917 GCA_032355785.1 Symmetromphalus regularis
TCCTTTGTTTAACTGCTGAGATATATCAATTCCTGGGGCACTTTAAGGCAGTGGAAAGTGGAGTCTGAAAGGGTTAATCTACTGAAGATATACAATCATTCAGATATTAGTAACTTGTGGCACATAAATAGACTACACATATATAAGGATATGAGAATCACAGGGCCTTCAGTATGACATGCACTACATGGTCCTACAAAACTAGCTAATTCATGTTGAATACATCAATAATATACATGTACCAAAGCAAGATGATAAGGTGTTGCAGTGAAGAACGTGTATAGAATACTGTAGCTGTGAAGATAAATCTTACTAAGTTACAGTGATATCTCAAAGACTGGATATGTTTCCCAGAGAAGCACGAAGGTGCGTGTGCACCAGTTGTTACAGCACTACCCAATTTATTGGGTATGTTTTCCAGAGTAGCACTAAGGTGCGTGTGCACCAGTTGTCACAGCACTACTCAATTTATTGGGTATGTTTCCCAGAGTAACACAAAGGTGCGTGTGCACCAGTTGTTAAAGCACTACCCAATTTATTGGGTATGTTTCCCAGAGTAGCACAAAGGTGCATGTGCACCAGTTAATGAGTACATAATAATAGAATCTATCACCGTTGTGAGGTATAGACAAGGCAATTCCAACCTAAGGGAGAAAATGTGCTTGTGAGGGTCGAGGTTTACCAAGGCCCTTACAAAAACAATTTCTCCCGCGGTTTGTAATTGCCTTGTCTATGCCTCACAAACGGTGATACATGTAGATTCTTTTTCTTGCCCACTTAATTGTGAAAGCAAAACTTTTAAAATTAAAAAAATAAAAATGTTTTCCCCACAACATTACATTATGTTGTACTTTTCCTTGTTTTAGTGACATCATTTGAACTTTTACAACGTATTATGACATCATATTTAGCATAGGCATTTAATTTTAATTTGTTCAATATTAATTAAAATAAATATATGTTATTATTACTTTAATTTAAATTTTTATTTTAATCCTTGAATATATTTACAACAAACAAAACAGACCTATGTCTCCTTAATAAGTAGTTCCATTATTAGTTCGCCGTAAAGGTGTATGTAGAAATCATCTAGCCCACGGGTCGGACAGATTTATCTAGCCCTAGGGTCAGACAGTTTTTCTAGCACCGTGCAAAAGCTGGATAACCCTGTCCAGTGGGCAAGAATAAAGTATCTAACTACATGTACCTGTAAACTATTAAAAGTACATAACATACCCATGTATACCTATAACAGTGACAGTGAAATGTGTAATATCTAATTTTATATTGTTCTTATTTTATTTTAACTTTTATTAACTTTTTTATTTGTTTCTCTAGGTACTCTTATAGAATATAGTATTCGGACAATGCCTATAAGCATGAAAGGTGAAATGCCTATAAGCATGAAAGGTGAAATGCCTGTGCAGTTATTTCTACCAATCATGAACTAGTATTGCCTGCAGTGGCCAGGGTGGTTAACTATTCTGGCTAGATAGAGAGAGACCGCTGCGGCGATAGCGAGAATTCTAATATATTCTATTTATTCCAATGTCAAGACACGTTGCACTTTGCACCAAGGTATGACTAACATTATTTAATACAACATAAAATAGTAATTATATTTATTCAATTAACATTAAAAGCTAATAAATATATTTTATAATAAAGATAGGTAAATATACGTGTAATGGTAAACTCTGTAAAAGGTCAGTAATTAATAAGTAACTAATGCTATAATAATTTCCATATCAACATTTTGTATTTAAAAGTAGCATTTGTTGAAAAACCTTTTCTAAAGCTACATGGATATATATTTATAATATTGGAATGTTTTTAACATTAATATTGAGTCAATTTGGAGTTAATCATTATAATTATGCAAACATGATAACTTATCATGTTTCATTTGCTTCTAGGTGGGAACATCACATCTTATTACAAGCCATGATTATCTAGCGGTTTGTAATTTTGCCCATACCTGTATGACATATAATGTGTATCCTGAATAAGAGGAGGTAGGTGTAGGGGATGGTGGTGGTTGCACAATTTAAACACTTGCTTTCCCTGACCAGAATGACTATGCAGCTAGACTGATCTCCATGTAAATGTAGGCATTTTTTAGGGGCTGATACAACTGACGATAAAATACTTTGTACCCTGAGTGAAAAACTATTAACCTGACATTTGCAAAATTCAGTAGCTTAAAGGATAACAACACACTAGCACATTGAACTCTGGTCCCAAATATATGGTATTTATGTCTCATGGTCAACAAAAACCCCCATCTTAATGCCACATAAACTATTCTTTTATATACACTTTCCCAATGACAACACAATACATACCAGTCTTTGTTATACCAGTTATGGACCACTGGCTGGAATGAAAACTAACCCAAAGGGCAACTGAAGGGGAATGATGCAACAATCTGGATGGACCTAATAAAATGATACATAATTAAATTACCTGCGCCATCCGCAGCTTTTCATCAAGATCTCTCCTATCTTTGTCTGCCGCCGACAGCTTGATCTTCAAACTGGAAATTTCAGCCATCAAGTCCAGCTTGTGGGTTTCCAATGACGTCCTTGTCAACAGCTCCTGAAAAATGCAACATAAACAAATATTAGTAATGAATAATCTGCCAAAAAAAATCAATAAATATCTAGCTGGGACATTTATCCAGATATAAAAACAAGAAATAAAATTAATAAAGGTTTATCTCTGAAATTTATAATCTACAGTTGATCTTTCAAAAATCCTTTCAATGAAAAGTAAAGTTTGTTTTATTTAACGACGCCTCTATAGCACATTGATTTTTATCTGATCATCGGCTATTGGACGTTATACATATGGTCATTCTGACATATGTCTTAAGAGGAAACCCACTGCTACAACATAGGCTGCTCCCGATAAGCAGCAAGGGATCTTTTATATGCACTGATCAACAAACAGAACAGCACATACCACGGCCTTTGATAAACCAGTTGTAGACCACTGGTTGGAATGGAAATGTTAACATGTGTTAAGGGGATAGGTTGAACCATGAATCAAGGTTACACTATCACTGAGAAGTCAGACCTAAACAAAAAACTATCTCTGAGAGTGAGATGTAGGACAATAGTAAAATACACAGGTAGGGTATGATGTGTTATTGCATCTGTTGCCTTCAGTAGACCCACTGGATCATTTCCCATTTCCAGACTGTGGTTCAGATCTGATATATAAAAGGCAATGTTCCGTCCTGTCTATTTTAAGTGTAAAAAACTAAATCTTAATGCTAATAAAAAAAGTGTATGTGCTAGCAGTGAATTTCTTTTGTAGGTTTTAGCAGACACCTAATAGGCACTAAACAACCTAGATGTGCTGCTGTGTCATTCAAACTGTAGATTTTTATTGTCTAGGATTTTTAAGAGAGTTAGTTAAGTAAATTCTCTGTGGGATATACCTTAGAGACGATCCATCAATGAGACATTCCAATCTCAGTTTTAAACTTATAGGTACCTTGATTTGTTATGACAGTTTAATTATTTTCTTACAGTGCTTTTCAGTGAATTGCACGGAGGATCTTTCAATAGATGTTTTACACTTCAGTAGCAGATCCGGGGTTGGTTGAGTGGGTGTGTCTGGACAAACACCTTTTCTGGAATTTTGTTTGTTTTTATATATGTATTTTCTGAGTGAAAATTAACCATTTTCCTCCATTTGTATTCACATCACATTTGGACACCCCCCCTTTCAGAAATCCTGCACAGAGGATCTTTCAATAGATGTTTTACACTTCAGTAGTTGATCTGGGGGGGTGGGGGTGTCCGGACACACCCCTTTTCTTAAATTTAGTTTTTATATATATATTATCTGTGTGAAAATTAACCATTTTCCTCCATTCGTATTCACCGTCACATTTGGATTCCCCCCCTTTTAGAAATCCTGCATCCGCTCCTGCACTTTATTACCCATAGTTTTTAAATAACCAGGTCCATACATATTGCATAAGCATACACTGTAACTTGTTGCCATCAAATATTCTGTGGATGTTCATAAATATAGTGTGGACTTGGCTCTCGTGAAATATATTTTACTTTATTACCCATGTGGTACATAATATAAATTGATATGTCTTACCAGGATGCTGTCACGTAATGTTTGAAATATTTTGACTAATGACTTTGTTTCTTTGTTTAACTGTTTAATGACATTAAGTTACTTTTGTTTCAGTCAGCAAACTGATAAACTCATAATTAAATATCTTTATAAAAACATTTGGATAATTATTTTTTTAAACTAAGATATTAAAAATATTTTTTGCCTTTTATATATTTATAAATGGGATTTTGTAAAACAAAAACATTGATACTAAAATACTGATTTAATATATATTTGTAACATTTTATCTTTGATATTTTATTATTATTATTTATTATCTCGAGGTAGAGTATTATTATTATTAATATTATTGTTATTTATTATTATTATGATTTATTATTATCATTATTATTTATTATCTTGAGGTAGAGCATTATTATTATTATCATTGTTATTATTATTATTATCATTTATTATTATTATCATTATTTTTTATTTATTATCTTGAGGTAGAGTATTATTATTATTATCATTGTTATTATTATTATTATTATCATTTATTGTTATTATTATTATCATTATTTTTATTTATTATCTTGAGTATTATTATTATTATTATTATCTTGAGGTAGAGTTGCCTTTTCAGGCCTAAATGTTATCTGACCTGTTTTTAAGAAATGTAAGACATACCTTGATTATTGCTCTGGATAGATGATATCAATTTGGTGATAAAAAGTTCCAACCTGACAGAGATGGAGTGCTCCTACACAAATAACCCAGCCTAGAGTTTTGACACTTATCTTGTGAATATTGAGATCATTTTCCTCCATGCTTCTTTGCAATCAAGTGTTTAGTAGGCGTTGCAGATTAAACCATCTCCTTTAAAGATTTCAGCAGGGAGGTAGCTAAGATAATAGGACACCAGATAGATGTGTGAGGTCATGGGATCAGTTCATCAGTGTGGACCTGTCTATTATGGTTTTTTTTCTTATTCCAGCATATGCTCCACAACTGGTTTCTCAAAGGTTGTTCTATGTCTTGTTCTGCCTATTTGAGATTTCTCCATAAATTATTTATCAAAAGTTGATATTTGGTGTTTCACAACATTTATAAAATGCTGTGGTATGTTTTTGCATTGTCAGTCTTGTTATCATTGATAATAAAATTCTACTGTAAAGTATTTTTTTTCTATAAACAAAAATATTATCTTTATGTCATAAAGTTTTCTTGTACAAATTAAAGTAAAGTTTGTTTTGTTTAACGATGCCTCTAGAGCATATAGATTTTTTTCTTGTCATTGGCTATTGGACATCAATCATATGGTCATCCTGAATTATTTTTAGAGGAAACCCTCTGCCACCACATAGGCTACTCATACCGATAAGCAGCAAGGGGTCTTTTATAAACACTCTCCCACAGACAGGACAGCACATACCATGATCTTTGATGAACCAGTTGTGGACCACTGGTTGGAATGGAAACTAGCCCAAACTGCAAATGGGTCCACTGAGAAGGATCGATCCGATGACCGACAGCTTCACAGGTGGACACACTACCGTTTGAGCTATATCATGCTCTCTTCTTGTACAATTGTGTCACAACATAATTCATATTACATTCATATAATGTATTAAATTGACATCAGCAGTATATCAGATAAATAAGGTTATCATACAGATAGTTATAAAATGTAAATAGTTTAAGTATGTCTGCATTCTGATTATAAGTACACTATCACGCTATTTTTATATCACTTTGTATGCCATATCCTTACATGCCCCTTCAGCAGCATGAATAATGAAAGAATTTCATACTCTTGTAAGACACAATCAATATTGGTAATACATTGGAGAGTTGTTAAAACGTTTATCGGTATCCATTTTGTTTAAGGATTTTGTAATAAATAATGTTAAAATCAAAGCTACTTTACATTTGCATTTATAGCACCAACATAAATTCTTAGACATGAGTTCATTTACCATTCACCAGAAGTTGACAATAAACTGGGGGAAAAAAACGTGAATCGGATACAAGTGGTTTTGTAGAAGTAAGTATCCGATTTGAGCAAGTAAATGTTATCAGCATGCGCTTGTAAACACAAACTGAATCATTTGTGAATTCATTCAGTGCTATCACTGCGAGTAAATGATTGCCTAACCCGTCTTTTGAAATTACAGTTCACAATTATTGACTGGTTCAATACCGCCTGTTAACGTGTGCTCACTTAATGCCCAAATGTGAACGAAAGCAGAAAACCCGTTCCTCTGTACTTTTAACCACTTATTCCAACAATTGTACCATGATAGCTATTTCGGTCGTTCAGTTGTTGGTAAATACAGGGTGTATGCATTTTAAATGCTTGATTTATAATACTGATATTGTATAGATTGCAAGTTAGGCAACGTCTTTTTCAATCATTGATAAGTACTTTTGAAAAATATCTGGCCCCATAGACGTGTGTGTTAAAAACATTGTTAAATCTAGATCACATAAACAGGTTTCTCTCCAATCATTTTTTAAAAATCTAACTTATATTTATCCAGTTGAAAACATTGTAAAATAAACATTTTATCAGTGATATCTTAAAATTAACATCTTTGTAGTAAAATATAGTGAAAAAACAAAAGAAAAATAAACAAACAAGTGTTAATAAATATACAGACTTACATACTAGGGCCTTAGCTATTAGGAGGCAGATAATTCTTTGTTTCAAAATAAAATAACATAAATATTGATATTTAATTTACTGTTTCATCTAGGAATTCTTTAGACCCTACTGTCTTCCTATGTGGAAAAATGTTAGCTATAGCCCTGCACACCTGTTTTCTCATATCATTTATTACAGAAATTATGTGCAAGAATACATACCAGAAGACTGTATCACTTATATGAATGGTGATTATATAGAAGAAACTATTTTCCATTCCAACCAGTGGTCCACAACTGGTTTATCAAAGGCTATGGTATTTGGCATATTAAATTTGTGGGACGTTGCATATAAAAGATCCCTCGTTGCTTGTTAGAAAGACTTTCCTTTCTCTCTTTATTCTATCTTTTTCGCCCTGGACCCAGTGCCCTTGTCTTATGACATTGGGCCCATGGTGGACATGCCTGAACCGATTGGATGTGGGCATGGTTCAAAACTCAAACCTGAACCTGTTAGAAAGAGTAGCCTATATGGTGGCAGTGGGTTTCCTCAAAAGAAATATGCCAAAATGACCATATGTTTGACGTCCAATAGCTGATGATAAGATAAACATTAGTATGCTCTAGAGGCATTATTAAATAAAATAAACTTTACTTTTTATATAGAAGAAAACTATTTTCTAAAAGTACTGACCAATAAAAAAAACTTAGCCCTTTGTTTGTGATGTTTGCCCCAGGATATGCTTTTGTTCTTTGAATACCTAGTGTTATCACTGATTTATAAAAGATTCATGCATTCAGTCCCTTACAGATTTGCATATTAATATTTAATAGTTAATATGTTGATAATCTTAATGGATACATAATTCAGATTCAGGGCATATATTATTATCACATTCAAAAGGCATTTTCAGCTATTACAAGTATATTTAGGGGTGGAAAAATACCATTGCCCGGTTCCCATGTACAGTAATATTTCACGGTTAGGCAACAAATAGAGGTAACTTAACATGCCCATGTGCAAGTAGAGGATTATTTTTTTCTTTCTTTTTAATTAGAACTGGTTATCAGTGGTATGCAACCATCAGTAGTATTGAAATTGTCACCTTTATGAGGAGTTATTTTGGTCATGGACCAGAAACTTTAACAAAACCAGCAGCTTAAACTAAACAAATAAAGACTATACAAATCAGAAATATTTCTTTATATATTTTATTGCACTTAAAAATTCAACATCTATCACATAAAAATTTGGGCAAGTATTATACAGTTCAGGGCAAGTAAGTTCCTAGTTTTCACTTACCTGATGGCAAGTACATTTATAAAATAATCCCCCCCCCCACCGATATTGGTTGTGCTAAAATAGATACTGTAATTAATATAAATAAGAAATTGTAAGTAAAGTACAATGGTTAAAAAGATTGTAATACTTCAATATACTTTATATGTCTAGTATGTAATATGGGTCAATGCCTTTAAAAAGATTGTAATACTTCAATATACTTTACATGTCTAGTATGTAATGTGGGTCAATGCCTTTAAGGATATGACTGATAATAAATTAAATGTTATATTTATATTACATCAGACAGTATTGTACTTTCCTAAATGAAAACTTAATTACCCTTTGTGTTCGTTATAAACTGTAGAAACCTTTTTCTTTGATCTTCTTTGATCTTCTTTGATTTTCATTTTAATTCATTTCCTTTTAATGAGGCTTATTATTATATAAATATTAAAAAAGAGTACTTTTATAAAAATAATACAAGAGAGAACCAATATAATGAGAAATTTGTCAAGAACATTACCTGATTATCATGAATATTGTCATAAAGCATCCAGCTGAGGTGAAGTAACTCCCTGGATCGATACCTCTCTGTGGACCTATTGGACATTTTCCATTATACCATTGAGCATAAATCCCAGGGAGGACCCCCCACCCACATACTTTGTAGACAGGGATGCCTATATGATTATACCCCCACTTTTTGCTTTGAAAAATTGAAATTAAAATGCCTATATAATAATTTTTATCAGTATTTCTCTTAGTGGTCTTTGTGTAAATATACCGAAGTACAAAGATAGTCTATAATGACGTCAATCCTGGATGTGATGAGGTGAGGACACATACCCCCACTTTTTGGACACGGGGATGCTCCATACCCTTCACTTTTTGGACAAGTGGAATGCTCCATTCCCCCCTACCCCCCCAATTCTAGGAAGTGATTTTCACCATTGATTCAAGACAATTGTCTACAGTTTGTATGTCAAAGCATAACAGTTTCTGTGCCTTATTATTCATCTGTAGACAATGCATCATATACTGTACGTTTGATACTTGATAGCTTTTGATTAAACGTGCTGGGGTGTTAAAAAAAATCTGTTTTTCCTTATCAAGAATTCTATAGCACATTGTTCCCAAATATGACCTGTTTATGTCATGCACATGAGTTGATCTACAGCTTTATCATGTACATTTAGTAGGAAATTCAGAACTATGCTCATGGAACAATAGATATAGTCCATTGTGTTGGAGAGTGTATAGTGATTACATATGGTGTGGAGGAAAAATAGCACAAATTTCTGAATTAGTCACTACATATATTTTTACCCTGTATTGTTTTATTATCTGAATTGTGATAATAACCAGATGGGCTGGAGTGACACATTGTTTCCTTGAGTATGGGTTGGGTTAAAATTAATCATATTAAATATTAAATTTATCATGAAAGTGATTGTTTGTACTTGATAATAGCCACAAATCTAAAAATGTATTAAAGTTTGTTTTATTTAACGATGCCTCTAGAGCACATTGATTTTTATCTTATTATTGGCTATTGGATGTCAATCATACGGTCATTTTGACATATTTTTAGAGGAAAGACACTGATATCGTATAGGCTTCTCTTTCCAATAAGCAGCAAAGGGTCTTTTATATGCACTGTCCCACAGACAGGACAGCACATGCCATGGCCTTTGATGAACCAGTTGTGGACCACTGGTTTAAAAATGTATTAAAGATATACCTTTACAATTATAAAAAGTTTTTGTATATCCTATTAGAGTTTATTAGAAAATCAGTTTATGTTTGGCCTTGCAAGCTAATTCATCTAAATTTCAACCCTGTTGTTCTGAAAACTAATAACTAATCAAACTGCAACATTTCTACCTTATTTATTTGGTTACCATAGCAGCCTTGAGCTATGAGGTGTCTGAATGGTGAATTTGTAGAAAACTGACTAAGAAGCCACAATAATATTATGATTATTACAGTCAAATAATTAGGCCCAGTGGGGTAAAAACAAGGTCAGTTAGGTTACAGGAATATTCTTATTTCCTTTTAGGCCTTGTCAGTGCCTTTGGTTTAAAGGTATCATTGGACCAAATACAATCCCATTGACGACCATAGTAAGATTTCTTAATAATATACAGTGTGATACCTGCCATTATGACTTAGAGAAAATATACTCACATAGCATTTTAAAGACTTATAGGGTGTTCTCATTAGAGACCCTAAGATCCGCACAAAATGTCACATGCAATTTTTTTTTTGCCACCCCATGTATCAAGAAGTACCAAGTATCACTGATGTAACAAGTATTCTGCTAAAAAAAAGATAATGAAATTACAGAGTATATCTTATAGTATTTACAAAATACCCACTGCTTCATATATCTACCAATCACAGCTGATGTTTCATTTATTTCGGATAGGTTTAACGGTGCACCTCGAACTATGACCTGAGAATCACATGATTAGGTGCAATGCAACCTATAAAGTAGCAGTGCAGTTCATCTTGTTATTCTCACCAGCCATTTTGAAATGGCTCAGTGCTATTGTTTAACCTATGCTATTTTCAAAATGTCCAGTCTACCTGATACCATCATTATACAATCATTATTAACTTTTAACCCTAAACGTAGGTCATGGCGGCAGACAGACAAGTTATATTATCATGTTAACCAGTTTTTACATATAATATAATTTTATTTTTGTGAAAAATTATTATGTGATTGTTTTCATCTTGCATCTGTAGATATGAAAAAATTAAAAAATTATTATTCTTTTAATGTCCCCTGATCTTAGTTCTAAAAATTGTGTTGTTGTTTTTGAAGTGGCTTTATTAAATATCTCACACTTTGTACAAGACTAAATCTAAACTTTAAAAAACAATTTATCATAGAATAAAGGGCAATTATTTAACTGAAACCTGAAATACAAAAACTTCTTAAAACTAATTTTACAATTGTAATGAAATAATGATATCTGGGATTGCAATGGTGCCTGTTACTGACACAAATTGTTTAGTAAATTATTCCAACTAATCTAATATTGTTTCTTCAGAAGTCACTTCAGAACATCTGCAATCACTGGAATCTCTATGTGTGTTCAATGTAACTTATGAAGTTTTTTTGCCTTCAGTAAGATCAGATATTAAAACTGTATAAGTTGTGTACAGTCTTTAATAACATGTAGTTTTATCTCGAGTTGAGGGCCAAGAGTTGATAGGTTTTGTAGATTCATCCAGAGATGTGATGATGTTTCTTGACCTCAGTGAGGTCATGGTATCAGATTGAACTAAATGAAGAGATAAACACTTGAATGGGTAGTTAAGTGGCTGGAAGATCAAAGCTGGTCAATTAGGTGTAATTTATGTTATCAGACCCAGCCATCCCAGCCTTTTATCACTGTGCTTTAGAATGTGAAAGAGCAAGATGGACACAGTTTAACCCTGTATTAACTCTCAGTCCAACCAGCAAACACTGCGGCCATGTTTAATTCAATCTAAAAGCACTTTTATGTTCAATTTAACATGAAAGATGCACCCAGAATTACTACTTGGTGTCGTTTTCAGTTTATCCTATATTCAATTCAATGTAGAAACTCTTCTCCTATGTTTAATTTAGCCTGTAATGTGTATCAAGAAACACTGGTTTGTGCCTATTTTAAATTCATCTTATGTTCCCAAGTGTTTCTGTATTTAATTTAACCTATATGATGAATACAGTTTGCAACCCTAGATTGACAGGGTTGTAATCTAATTGTTTTCACTTGCAAATGTAAAGTTTGTTTTATTTAACGACGCCTCTAGAGCACACTGATTTGTATCTTATCATCGGCTATTGGACGTCATACATATGGTCATTCTGACATGTCTTTAGACGAAACTCGCTGACGCCACATAGGCTACTCCTTCCAATAAGCAGCAAGGGATCTTTTATATTCACTGTCCCACAAACAGGACAGCACATACCACAGCATTTGATAAACCAGTTGTGGACCACTGGCTTGAATGGAAAATAGCCCAAACTCCAAATGGGTCCACTGAGAAGGTTTTTTACTTGCAAGGCAGAACACTACTACCACTGCTGTTACTCGTGAAGTGAACCAACAACTTTAAGCACCTTACATGTTGATTTGAATGTGGGTACCAATGATGCTGTCATGCAAAAGGCTGATATTCAGAATTGCTTTTCATGTTGATTTGGAATTAAATTTTTCCATCTCAGGCAAAGAAATGGCCAGATAACTGTTGGTTGGTCTATTCCATGGAAATGTAACACACATAACATACTAAAATCTGAATCTCTAAAATAAATGTTTGAAGTTAGCCAGAGTTTCCGGTTTTGAAGCTTTAAGAGATATAAATAAGGTAGGATCATCACCAATAAAAATTTATAATTTAACATTACTGAATAAAACAAGACTGAAGTGTAAAATACATCATATAGAATAGGATTACTGTATAAGAGATGTTTAGAAAATTATTTACTCATTTAGGTTCTAAATTTACTGACCCCCGAAATTTAAAGTGTTGTTTGACTTTTGTTTAAAACAATAGATGTCTAATCCAAAAATATGTTTAAACTAGATTCACCTTTCATTCTAATAGTTATAAATTAGTATGGGAACCTCAGTGGTCCAGTGGTAGGACATTAAACTCTCAAGCTGAAGACTGTGGTTCAAAACCAGTTGGAGGCTGGCTCACACTTTAGTATACATGTCAAATGACATCCAATAGCCGATGATTAATAATTCAATGTGCTCTAGTGGTGTCATTAAACAAAACAAACGAACAAAAATCTAAATGAGTTTTTAACACTAGAAAGACTATTTAATACAGAAATTGTCTATACTTGTCTAATCTGGCAGTCTAAACCTGTAGATTTTATGAGACCCACATAGATAAGAACCCACTATACTAGAACCGACCTCCAAGAGCTTTCTATTGTTTGGTCCTGCCTATGGGACAGTGCGAAGCAAATGCCATGCATTCTAGTAATTAGAAATCACAGTCGGTTTTTTACATGTAGTTGGAATGAATGCCAAACAGAATGTCTCCAGAGTGCCAAACAGTTGGTATTTTTATAAACAATATTACTACAATAGAAGATTATGATCAAAATATGAATCATAAATATGTTGTGAAGGGACTTGGAGTGTCTAGTATTGGTTGTGTTAATAGAAACAGTAGGGGACCAGAGTGGATTCGCCACCTAATGTGATCTGATCTCATTGTCATATTAATGTTCAAGTCAAACCAGTTGTAATATATTGTAACATGGGCAGCAGATGCTTTCCATAGTTGGACTATGCAGCCATTTTTCTGATGGAGATGAGTGAAAAAGAACAGTTATCAATGATCATATATGTTTCAAATCATAGAAATATTGATTTATGGTGAGACCCAGAGGAGGGTGAAGGCCCCAATTTACATTCTGTTTTTATGTAGCTATGTAAGTGAACATTTTGTGTTGAATATGCCCCCAAAATATCAGATCACTTGCCTTGTTTTTTTTTTTTTATACCTCTTCACCCACAATAGCATCTATGTTCCTTCATTTTTTTGGTTTGTCATTAACTTTGGAACTAAACACTTACTTTAGACTTCTCTCCTTTTTCAAAACTACTGGATTCATCAACTGGACTAGTAATTTTATAGGGTTATGGCTTTTTCTTTTGATGGTACTACTGATAAAGCGGGATACTCTCAACTTTTGTGAACACCTGGTATCATCACTATTATGATAGTGATTCATGAGTATAGACCTTCAGATTTCTATCTATATGTATACACCCTTTGGAATCTGACTTATGCTAGGATATGTTTTTGATCAGGTAACACTTTTGTAATTTAAAATGACATTAACACACAACTAATTGGCTAATATGTATATGATACATTACATCTAATTGGTTGATACAAATAATGAACTACTGATGATTGGATAGTATAAAATAATACATCATAGCTGATTGGCTGCTATAACTGATGTATACCATTGATTAATGAAAATGAATGACATTGCACAGCTTGCTCAGTCTATCTGTACCTAGGGCTACAGTGAGCTATCAGTCACTGTTACAATCGTGGATATATCTATCTGCTAGGCAAAACATTACACCTCTACACCAACACATAAGCTATGATTAGTAGTGATAGAACATTCATTTCCTATCATTCCATCTTATCTTAGAAAAGTCTAAATTTATTTTTACACCCACATAACAGATAGCAGATCTTCAAGTAGTGAATTAAATTGCTAAATTTTAAAATGCTCCTAAAATAAAATCTATTTTCAGTTCAATTGAATTTTTTTTCATTTCCTATTCTCACTAATACTTTAATGCTGATACATCAATATATGTGGTATGCTTTAAGCTCAAAATGTTAACTTCAAGGTTTATGTTTGTGGAAAAATTAATGTAAAAGAACACTTTCTGCCAGTAAGAAGCAATATTGACCAGAATGTTAAGATCAGTGGTTATGACAGATGCATTTGGTGAGTTAGGATACATTTACCTTTTGCAAACACATGCTGTCATTACCTTTTTATGAGTGAAGTTCCCTATTTATTTATTTATTTATTTTCCTTTGCCAGTATTCCCCTATGATGGCACTATGCAGAGATACCATTCTGAAAATGCTAACAGTTTTGTCATGCAGAATTGATACATTTCTGATGATTAACAATATGCTACAAACCTAAAGTATTTTGTTGTTTATTCTGATGTTGAACTTCATCCCACTCATTTTCCAATATATCTAGTTTATTTTGTTGTTTATTCTGATGTTGAACTTCATCTCACTCATTTTCCAATATATTTAGTTTATTTTGTTTATTCTCATGTTAATCTTTATTTTTCCAGTATAGCCAGTTTTTCTGTTGGTACTGATGTTGAATTGTACAAATTACTGTCCTTTCATTTCCAGAATAATACCAAGTCAGTTTACAAGGCTGTCTTGATGTTGAACTACATAATTAACTAAGTAACTTTACACAAAATTGTTCATTGTAGCTTTGATTGACCAACAGTGACATTTTCTTTTAGTTCAGTGAGTGCTTGCCCTCAGTAAGCCGACAACCATTGCAAATGAACCTTTCCACAAGACAGGAAATTAACTCATTTATAAACTAGTTTATTAATTGTCAACTGAAGTCTTTTTTCTATTTGCTTTCCCTTATGCATGAGTGGCTGCATTATTAACTGGGTGCTACAGAGATACCTTAACTGACCTCTGGATCTGGACAAAGCAAAGGATACTAGATGAAAGCTTTTGGTCATCCAACATAAATTTAATTCTACTGTAAAGTAAAGTTTGTTATATTTAATGACGCCTCTAGAGCACATATCATTTCATTGGCTATTGGACATCAATCATATGGTCATTCTGACATATTTATTTAGAGGAAATCCACTGCTACCACATAGGCTACTCTTTCTGATAAGCAGCAAGTTGTCTTTTATATGCACCATCTCACAGACTGGATTAATTCTACTCTTAAAAAATTTATATTATTGATTTACCATTACTGTATATGTAAAAATATCCAAAAGCTTATTAATAATGTTTAAAATCCCTAGTTAATCTGTTGACATTTTGCCCATTTTCGGTCAACATCTAGTATATTTAAAGCAGTGGTATGTGTCCTGTTGTCTTGTCTGTGAAACAAATTTATTTAAAAAACCATTGTTGCTAACCAGAAATGAGTAATGACTGCAAGCACATATACAGAATTTTCTAGGGAGGCATTTTTTTGTTTAGTGTAGGCCACATATAGGCAAAATATATATATATGTTTTTTTAAGGTGAACTTAAAACGTTTATTAACCCTTTAAGACTTGACTTTCCACTGCCTTAAAGTGCCCCAGGAATTGATATATCTCAGCAGTTAAACAAAGGA
>JAULBS010102693.1:0-15916 GCA_032355785.1 Symmetromphalus regularis
TAAAGGGGTTTTCACTTTGAGATTTATATTTCAGTGAAGTATGGCACAGAGTACAATAGCGGTAAAGATCACATGCTATTATACATGCAATAGGGAGTTTATAAAGGGGTTTTCACTTTGAGATTGATATTTCAGTGAAGTTTGGCACAGAGTGCAATAGCGGTAAAAATAACATGCTACTGTATCTGCAATAGGGAGTTTATAAAGGGGTTTTCAACTTTGAGATTTATATTTCAGTGAGGTATGGCACACAGTGCGACTGCAGTAAAAATCAAAATGGATTGGCAAGTCATTGAACCTCTCGGCCTCTGAATGTCATAATAATTATAAATAATCTCTTTGTATATTTGCCTTAAGGCAGATTAACATTATTTATGAGAAAATATTTCAATAAACTCTGATAAGTAATCTGTTATTTCTGTCCTGTGCTCACTGGAAAATTATGCAGACATTATGAATCTTGCAGCTGATAATATGTACAGATATCTTATACAATTTTGTCAATATTGTATCAGTAATATGAAGTACAATATAAAAATAATAAATAAATATTTTTTAAAAAGAAAAGAAAATTAATTCAGGGCGCACGGTGTATATTTGAAAATGGGGTGGGGTGGAGGTAGTCCGAGTTTCTGATGTTAGACAGCTGTTAATTACTGATGTTTGCTGTCAAACATCAGTAATTAACAGCTGTCTAACGTCAGAAACTTGGACAAGGGTGGGGGTAGGGCACTGAAAAGTAGGTGACTGAAGGGCAGCAGCATTCCTGTAGGAACCCCTTCATACTTTGAAAACTCTCCAGATTTCTGCCACGTTATTTTGTCAACGAGCCTGAACATATTTTTATTTAACAAAAAAAATATTTTAATGATTTTTTTTATTAGTTGTCCTCTAAAAAGTGAGGAAGCCATGTCCACTCGCCGGCAGTAATTAAATACAAATTTGTAAATACTTTAATGAAAAAGTGTAAAAATGTTCATAACCTATACTTTCTATTATTCTATTATTTATATTATTTCTGTCTATTATGCCTTCAGCATACGACAGTAATCAGATCAGAAAAAAAAATTGAGATTTTTTTTCTGCGCTAATACACCTCACGTCTGCGGTTGGACTAAAAATAAAAAACAGACGAAAATAACAAATTTCACGAGGTATAAGTGCTTGGACTAGTGTGCGGTAAGTTTAAACTACACATTTTTCGTCACGTTTTATGTTTCGATACTAGGACATAAATGCTGTTAATCGGACAGAGTAGCCTTGGTGGCAGTAGCGGGTTTCCTTTAAAGACCATGTGTCGCAATAAACAACATGTCTGATACTTAATAGGCGCTAAATAAACAATGTAATAGGGTGTCATTAAACATCCAAACCGTTCTTTTTTCTGAGAATCGGCCGAGAATCCGAGTGAAAGTGACACCGTTTTAAATGGGCAGTATCATAGTTGCATAATGGCGACTTTAAGCCAAAAATAATCATACGGATTTCAGTTTAAATGTTAGAAATATACCCTTAGCTGTGAGCACAAACAAAATTACTATTGAGCACTTTTTTTTTTACAGGTTAAAACAAAATTAGAAAAGTTTTCATTCGTTGAGGCTTATTAGTTTATTTTATGCTTTTCAATTTTAAAACGACTGCTGTTTGAAAACATTAGGTAAAATTGTCATTAAGAACGATCTATAAAACATAATTGTGAATATTCTTCCTTGATGTTCTGTGATCACCTTTGTTGACTGTGTTTATCGATGCATCTCCAAAATATTCCTAGTGTGTCACACGTTTTATAAATAAAATGTACTCCGTTTAACCAGCATCAGACCTTGTCTAATCTAAAACTGTTTCGGTATAGAACTGGATCAATTTTATAATTACATATTTGATTCTAAAATTGTAACAACTTTTTTTTAACGCCTCTCTGTTTAAACCCGCTCTTTTTGTAGTCTCAAGAAGATCTTGTTTAGATAATCCACTAGATATAAAAACGTAGATATACATATACAGAGTATTTTAACAAAGAATGTGTTATTCACTTACAAACATATCAGTAAACGAAATGTATACATACCAAGAACAGATTACTGATTTCCTCCAATGATACATATATCTCTGCATCTGGTAAAAACAAGATAATAGATTAACTACTACAAGTTAAATATATATGACCCAGTGAAGTCCACTGTTTAGATGTGTTATTCCCCTACACAACAAGAACTAGCTATCCCTTTCGCCTAATACAAACCTATTATTCATATACCGGCGATTTATTCGTTTCGACTTTCACACTTACAAGAGCAACCGTGCATGGCATTGGCATTAAGAACTGAAAGCTGGGACATGCATCAATGCAAACTGAATTATTGCAGTGTAAGTACGTAGCTTTTGTAAATGGCTGGAACCCAACTGTTTTCTCACAACTCTTAAATTACATACACACATATGTTGATTAATATCATTATATGGACTGATATCTCAATGACAACACTTAGTTATGTGGTATTTTTTTAAAGTTAAAAGCTTATATATCGTGTTTCGTTGTTAAAGGAAAACGGGCCTTAAATGCGCATTAGTTAGATCAGGGGTATCAAGACGGGTAGATAGGGAGTTCATGTTTTATTAAAGGTTAAATACATTTATGGAATGTCAAGTTCAAAATCATTATTCAAGCTGTTTTGACCCTTTTTCAATACGTTTAATTTATATATGAATTTATATAATATACATGTATATATTTTGAAATATGTAGACCTACCAAATATTCATTAAATATCTGCAATATTTATTAAATCTTCCAAATATTTATCACATCTTTGAAATTATTATATACCTTCCACACATACCGATTTAAATTAGATAAAATAATTAGACGCGAGTGAGTTTTCAGACTTACATTTTCGAAATTATTACCTCTTTCAATCTTACATTGGCTACAAGTTCACTCTCTCATAAATATCTGAATCTTAACGAAGTAGGTCTAACAGTTATCGTGATCAAAATCGTTTCTATGCGCAAAGTTGAGTCCAATGGATATATAGTAAAATGAAGTAGCCCGATATTAATGAATCACTAGAAACAAATAATGATACTAAGTTTTCACTAAATCTGTTTTCAGGGCAGCTAACTGAAATATATATAAATAAAGGTCTAATTTTTTATCCAAATTATCTAATTCAACCTGTACTAAACAACCACCTTTATTCAGAGGCAATTTTTGTTACATTCTTGGTTGACTGCTTAAGAAAAGTATGACTACACTTATATTAAGAACAGGTTTGTTCTTTTATGATATCAGTAATGTACAAATATTGTCGTCCAATACTTAGCATTTTTTTTTTTTTTCATATTTAATAAATCCTGTGAACAACCATTTCCTATTACATTCTGCAACCAAACATTTCCTACTAAATTTTACGAGTGCACACATTGACCAAAGTGAAAAAAAACCACACACACACGCACGCACGCATGAAATTATATTAAAAATTTGATGTATAAATTGTGCATCATTGACAATTTTCATATTCTCATATTTGAACAAATTGGTACTGTTATAGAATCTGTCCGCCACCAAGTTAGTAGTGAAATCCTCAAAGAATCAAAATGTTGCAACTTTATTGTGTTTCCCCATTCCATAGTAAATGATAATTGATAAAATAGGGTCAGGTTTAGGGTTTGAGTTAGGGTTAGGTTAGCAATAGCCTAGGGACAATTTTAGGGTAGGGTTAGGGTCAGTTTTAGAGTTATGTTTAGGGTTTGGTTAAATTTTAGGGGTAGGTTAGGGTCAGTTTTAGGGTTAGGGTCAGTTTTAGGGTTAGCTTTAGGGTGTGGTTAAATTTTAGGGTTAGGTTAGGGTCAGTTTTAGGGTTAGATTTGGCTAGGGCCAATTTTAGGGTTAGGTTTGGTTAGGGTCAGTTTTAGGGTTAGGTTTGGTTAGGGTCAGTTTTAGGGTTTGATTTGGTTAGGGTCAGTTATGTTTTTAAAAAAAATTATATATCATTTAAAAAAAAAAATATTGTATAATTTTTAATTTTTTCTTTCTTTCTTTCTTTTCACCACAAAAAAAACATGCCCCACTTTTTTAAGAATCCCCACCAAAAAACATCCCTCTTTTAGACACTTGGACAGTGGCGGACAGATTCTATAATCGCTCCAACAAATTTTTAATGCAACCAAATAACATTATTACATACATCATCAACACTCCAAAAAAAATAATAATTATAAATAAATAAAATAATAAATAAATTTCGACTCTCGTACAAATAGCCAAGAGAGCGTGCAGAGAAAGCGCCAAATGACGTAGACTGTTCACAGGCCAAGCTTATTTGCTACGTTCTATATATTTTACGTTTTATTTTGTAATTTCCTATAAATATCAGTCTAAAAATTACAATGGCAGAACACGAAGCTGGTAACAAACCGAAACGGCTTAAGATAGTACGATTTGCTTGCTGTATCTTATTCAATTAGCACATTTATTTTAATTACTTACATATTTGAATGACCTTATGATTATATATACTACTGTGACGTGTAGTTTGTTTTCGTTGTTATAGGTTTAAACATACGACACCGTAAATATTGTGACTAAATGACGTCTCGTGTTAATTGACACTGTTATGTCGTTTGCATTACAACGATTGCATTTGCATAATATAAACGGTATCGTGCGGAAAATCGTTCAGTATTTTCTTTATTACTCGCCTAAGTATTTATTATTTGTTATAAAATTCGTAAATTCCAAATAAAATGATGCGTGACGTAATAAACTTATGACATAATTCTGTATGCAGCACCTGTAGCTTCAGTAGGTGTATAATAAGTATTGTCCTGCCTCCATGTAAAATTCTTTAATCCCATTGGTTATTTGCTGTTTGACAAATCCCTTATACCCCTGTGGGCAGAGTCAATTTTTCTTATACCCAGTCTGTAATATTCAACAATTTACTGCCATTCGAATTATATTAAAAACACTTCAATTAAGTATATTTGCTGAAACAAATACTGATTAACTAACACTCGGTTGATATTTTACATATTAACAAACACGAGTAGCGAATTCTATTTATCCTATTTACTTACAATATTATAAAACAACAACATGTCTGCTGAGTCGCCATCTTTATTGGCGAAACAAGTGATCGACTGAACAACATTCCGAGTGTTATTCTCTTGCATTACTTTGATTAATTAACTATATAGTTTAACATATCGACAAGATAAATTCATTGTTTACCCTTCGGCTCAGGGTAAAAGAACACACAGAGGGTGCATAAAAAGCCATATACCCCTCGTGATGCTTCTACAACTTATAATGTCTATACATAATGCCTGGCTTCTTGGCCCTTAATTGCTCTCGAGGGCCCTGCCTCAAGTAGACCAATTGGATTATTTCCAGTTCCAGTCACTGGTATTTAATGTGCTGTCACACCTCTGGTAAAGAACAATCATTCATATAAAAGACTTCTTGCCATTGCATGAAAAGAGTAACCTATGTGGTGGTAATTTTATTCTGCAGATATGTGTTGCAAATATAAAATGTTTAGGACCTAATAGGTACTGAGGTATTATTAACCAAACATTCTGTCATAAACAGATGTTTTTATGCTAGGTGTGGGACTGGAATGAAGAGCTCTGTCTTAAAAATTACATGACTGCATTCTGCCGGTAATGGCATTAATAATAATAATATTAGTACATGTATGAGAGAGAAAAAACCAGGTTCTGCCTACTGTCAAAGCCAGGAGTTAAGACTTGGAATGGCATCCAATTTTTAATTTTATAAAAGCAAACCGAAAGGATCAGTGGTGTGTGCAAATTAAAAAAAAATTATGATGGTTAAAGTTTTAAAATATCCATTACACTTTTTACCCTACATCCCCACCCCTCCTTAAAGGTGATGTCACATAAGCTACACTTTTAATGAAGAGCAACAAATCTTTTAAATGCACTTTTCTCCACAGAGCACATTACTGTCAGTAGTGGAACAATGCTACATGAACCTGTTTGCTGGACTTGTAAGGAATTCTGTTCATGATCCTTAGTCTTCCACACAGTGTAGCAATGAATAAATATTATATAACATTAAATAACTGTCATAACAGTTACCTTCTATTTATCACTCTGTCCCTCATAGTCCCTCTTACACAAGCTATATAGTGCAATTCACACCTGGCATGAACTGACCATCATAACAGGTTTTACATTCTTGATGGCAGTTCACGAATAGCGCATGCTTACTTTTCCTCCATCAGACAATTTTGATGTCATTTGTGAACTGTTTGTAACAGTTTTCATTGTAACAGTTTGACACTTTAATCCCAGTGAAAGGCAAAATGTTTAATTTCTCCCATTATGAGTTATTATAGCAATTTAACATTTCTTATGACATGCTGGTGACAGGCAAATTGGCAACATGCAACAGAACACGGTGGCAGCATTCCTGTAGGTGCAAAGTGAAACTGCTTAATGTCGTTGGTATGAAGTATCTAATGTACCCACTAGCTTTACAATTTGTTCACAGTGGAATGCAATTTATAGACAATTTGTTTCTGGTCTTTTGAGTGCTGATAACACTTTTAAAGACTGCTCTAATTTGGAGATTACAACTCCAAATATCATTAAAATATCTTGTAATTTTAACATCATAGGTAATTTGTTTCTGGTCTATAGAAGGCTGATAACACTTTTAAAGATTACACTAATCTGGAGACTAACATCAAGATCCAGAAAGTCCATTTAGGGAGGCACCAATAATATGATGCCAATTCCTGGGATTCTTTAACATTAAAAAAAAAGGAAAATAATAATACTTTAATTTTTTAAAAATTAAAATACCAAAATTTAGGTGAGGCTGGCCCCTTAAGATCCTCCACTGATATACATAGTATTAATATTAAAATATATTGTAATTTTACCAATTTGTTCATGGTCTATAGAAGGCTGATATCACTTTTAAAGTTTGGACTAATCTGAAGACTTTAACATCATGATATTGCCATCCATATACATTGCATTATGATATAATAAATATTAAAATATTTGTAAATTTAACATGCACAGATAGGATCTCTCACCCTTTTGGTCACAAATATGTTTATTATTCCTCTTAATTTTAAAGAAATTTTAGATAATTTTTTCTTTTCAATATATCTTTATTCTGGTAGTCCTTATTTCAAAATTCTTGGATATACCCTTGTTTTATGTTCTGGATCTAGTCAAATATTAATAAAATTTTATAAATATGGACCTGGTAGAAAACAAGTTGCAGACATTTTATACCAATGAAAAGAATTAGTGGAGATTTTCTTACATTAAAGAGTGAACTGCTGTAATACATTTAGGCAAGAGTTCTGATCATTCCAGCATGGGGTTAGGGTTAGTTTTAGGGTTAGGTTAGGTTTAGGGTCAGTTTATGGGTTCTATATAAGCCCCATGAAAAAAACCTTTTTAGATTGTTTGAAAAACTGCTGGAACAATTGGAACTATTTCCATACATTATATGCTACTGACATAAATAATGGTACAGAGTTAAATGCTGGTTTTTAAATATTCCACCAAATAAAAGAATTCTAATGTGAATAGGAAAATATTTATCAGTTTGGTTAGAATTTAAAAATCTGTGCCACTGCTTTACAACCAGAATATTGGTAATATAAAAATCTTCCGAAATTGTTGCCGTCATTGTGAGTGCATTAACCACCTGACCGTGCCACAGCTGACACCAGAGAGAGTGTAGTTCTTGTCACCACTGCCATGGAAACAACACCATAAATACAACACAATGTATCTATCTGCCAAAATAATAGCACTGCCACGTCACGAACAGGTCTGGGTTGAGATCTCACTGTTCCGTGTTTTATATACCTGTCTCCTCCGAGTGTGCACCGCATATAAACGACAGTTTAATAGATGCTCAAATGAATTGGCCACACAGACCATTCTGATGACAATAAATCCATGGGGACATGTATTTCCAAACAAACTCTGCTTATTGTGTTTTCACCATTGTGAGGTGGGTTCTCAGTACGAATCCATTAACTTGTGCATCAAGAGAAAAAAGTGACAGTCTGCTGGCCACACATGGAGGAAAAGGTGACATGGGCTTATGGTGGTCAAGATGGTCAACAGTCTGAAGGACTTGGTTGTCAGTTGATTGACGTTTGTAATATTAAGAAGACATTAGGTCATGTGTTAGTTAAATGAAGAGTGAAGTGTGAAGTGCTTCATTTGAAACACATTAATGTTACAGAAACAGTTATGGTTATAAAAAGAAACGGTTATAGATATTACTATAATTTATGTTTAGTACCATACAATTTATAATGTACTGGTTTTACTGTCTCTTATTATTAGTTATATTGTTATAATTATAGGATATTAAATGAGATTCCATTTCGTATAAAGTTTATGTCCTGAGTGAAATAATTTTCAGTTGTCACAAACTTTAGTGAGTGACAGTGAAAATTATTTCACAAGGGACATAAACATGATGCAAAATGGAAGCGAGTTTAATATCCTGTTTATTACCCATTATCAATTTTAAGTTAAATTAAAAAAAAACGAACAAGAAAAATGAAACCAATTGTTTTACTTTTTTGGAAAGAAACTATGCAAATTAATGTGACATTGTATGACGTCAAGGTGTTACGTCCCAGTATGACATAGTACTAGGACATAAAACTTTGATATGAACCTAGATATATCAAGCCATATGTGTAATAAATATGTATATTTAATGACTTAGCAATGTAAAATTTATTGTTTTTTATTAAAACATTTTTTCATCAACACTAGATCACATTGATTTACTATTCATCACCTACTGGATGTTAAAACTTTGGGAATTTTAACAATTATTAGAGGTAACCCATTACATTTTACCATTTGAAGCAAGAGATTTTTATATGCTCTATCCCATGGACAGGACAGCACATACCACAGCTTTTGGTATACCAGTTGGGATAGAGAAAAAGCCAATCAGAGAATGAGTCAACTGAATGGGTTCAGTCCTATGACCAAAGCATCTCAGGCAAACACTTTACCCACAGAGTTAAATGGTAGGTTGGATGACTGATTGTATTGATTTTTGTACTTACATCCAAATACAGTTCAAGCATGCTGTCCTGGGCACACAGCTCAGCTTCCCATGCTATCTGTCCAGGACAGAGGTTAGTGTTAGTAGGAGACATGAAACCCATTGTTGCTACATTAATTCGGCTACTCTTATCAATAAGCAGCAAGGGATAGCACATACCAAAGCCTTTGATAAATCCGTTTTGGACCACTGGTTGGTGTAAGTGGTATACACCTATCCACTGAGCCCTGCAGAGCAATCATTCTGGGTTGGAACTTGTATCGAGATTAAAATCCCATGCCTCGACAGAGATTAGATCCCAGAACCTACCAGCCATGAGACCAATAGCTTAAGGACTGCACCACCAGGGCTGGTCAGTTAAATCCCACCTCCTTGTTTTAAATACACAAGACTTTGGTATTAGTCTGAATATGTCATTTCTAACATTACGACTCAGTCTGCTGTGATAATTTTACTTTGTGAAAGTTACTGGAATAGACTGTTCTCTCACATGTTACTAAAGATATAATTATTTCCTTTTTCCTAAAAGTATTACAGTACTATCATTTTATACATCAAAAAAGGTTTTATTATATACAAATTTATGCATGAAATTGTGTAATATGCTTATACAAAAATATTATCATTAAAATATTTGTGGATTGTAATAACACTGGTTTATTTTGATGTGTATTAAGTCGCAGTATATCAGTAAAGTTTGTTTTATTTAACAACGCCTCTAGAGAACATTGATTTTTATTTTACCATTGGCTATTGGACGTCAATCATATGGTCATTCTGACATTTTTTATTTAGAGAAAATCTGCTGCTGGCACGTAGGCTTCTCTTTCTGATAAGCAGCAAGGGGTCTTTTATATGCACCAATCCACAGACAGGGCACCACATACCACAGCATTTGATGAACCAGTTGTGGATCAGTGGTTGGAATGAAAAATAGCTCAAACTAGAAAAGGGTCCACTGAGAAGGATCGATCCGACGACCAACCAGTTCACAGGCAGACACGCTACCATTTGAGCTACATCCCACTCCTCGTAGTATATCAAGTCTGCCTAGAAATATGTTTGATGGAATAAATGGTCAAGGACATAAGATCGTCTAAAACGTTTACTCTAGGAATGAGATTCCTGCTCCGGTGTTAATAAGGAACTCCAAATTGTTCTCCACATGAAATTGCCTTACACATGGAATGATTTATTAATGAAACATTGCCCACATGCAACCGAGAAGATAAAGTTGACAGATACAACTGATGACTGTTATCCATAACGTCTTTGTTTTAATTCATCTCCGGCCAAATCTGATTTAATTAGATAAACTATATTGCTTCCATAATCCAATAATCTTTGTTGACTTTTAACCTCAGTGACGTCCAGTGACCACTAGAGGAAAGGATGTTCCCCCGCTGTTAAAAACATATTTAAAATCTAAATGACTTTTAGCTGTATTTAACAAGCCTGTGATTCATTAGACTCCCAGCGTGGCAGACAAAAAGAGAAAGTGGAAATTGTGAAGTTTATTTAAAGCCAGACGGAGACACATGTCAGAGATGAAGATATAAACACTTGTAATTCAAATAACTTGTTTCAGCTGTGTGTCCTGCCCATCCTGGCATGCCAACTGTAACCTTCTGGACCTGTGGTCACTTGGTAGTTATTCACTGTAATCAGCTCATCTCTGTGATCATTATGGTTATTCAATGATGTCATCTGTGAGTCAAATTCATAACTTATAATAATAGTTTTTTTGATTTGCTCTGTTTAACAACACTAGAGCACATTGATTTGAGTATATGTTCCAAGGATAAATTATTCTGGGTGGAATGTAATTTCAGGTTAAAAAAACAACAACTGGGTACCTGATTAAAGCTGGAGCAGAAACCTCCTTCCTAGAATAAAGATTCTGGGAATTAAAGAAATTCATTTCATCAAAACATATTCCTGAACTTAGTACAGTCTGACATGGGCAGATGCAGAAACATAAAAAAAAAAAATCATTATTAAAATTGGAGGTTAAGTTCAAAGTTAGTTATAACAAATTATAATAAGGAAAAAACATCTGGTGGTCAAAGATGGGCTCTGACATAACAGATACCTCTGGATCTGCCTATGAGGAGAGAAATTGAGAGGAAGAATGGTGTGGGGGAAGGGGATAGTGACCAGTCAGATTAAGACATGTGGATGAATTAACAAGTATAAACTGATTAATTAAACTCTGTAGTTATTACAATTTTGGACTTATTGCTGTTAGGAACTGAGATCAAATCTTAGTACAGACATGGAATTTTTTATATCAATATTGGTTCCAATCCAGAGTGAGTGCTCTGCAAGATTCATTAGTTAGGTGTATGCCATTTGCACCAACCAGTTGTCCACAATTGGTTAATCTAAGGCTGTGGTATGTGATGTCCTGTCTGTGGGTTGATGCATATAAAATACCCCTTGCTGCTTGTCAGAAAGAGTAGCCTATGTGGCAGCTGTTGGTTTCCTCTAAATAAATATGTCAGAATGACCATAGGATTGACATCCTATAGCCGATGATAAGATAAAAATCAATGTCCTCTAGAGGCGTCGTTAAATATAACAAACTTAACTTTTTTCATTAAACAACCAATCATTTCCTTTCTGATTGATTAAATAAATGGATTAAGATAGATACATGCATGCTAGATGTCACATGTCAATATGTAATAAATTTATAACTGAGATCTAAAGTATGTGATATATCAAGTTTTCCTAACACCTGTCTGTGTGAACAAGCTACCTCCAGGCACAGAGCATTGTGTTCCTGTTTACATTGTATCCATTCTCTTGTCACTTTCTCCCATCCTCAGATAATATTTCAATAAACACTTCGCAGGCTCAGTGAAATCCTTCTCACCAATCTGATCGTAAATCCAGTATGATCACCAACAAAGCACTCCAGCCCTTGGCAACAAGCTTTGGAGGATGTTCTTCACCCCACATAAAACCAAACCAAGCACAAAATAAAAACATGAAAAATATCACACAAAATGTACTTAAGTTAAGTTCAGGTACCGATGCAGGATTTCTGAAACGGGGGTCCAAATGTGGTTTTCTGAAAGGATGTTCAAATGTGATGAGTGAATAGGACTGGGGGGGATAAATGGTTAATTTTTATGTCCTTCCACTTAGGAAATGGAAAAAAATAGAGATAAAAAAAGGGGGGTCCAGACCCACTGGACCTCCCCTGGATTTGCTACAGAAGTTTGACAAACATTTTAAATAAGTTATTAATTAGAAGGGTTTTATAGTAAACTTGAAGCTATATAATTAAAAATATATATATTTTTGATTGATATGTTTAAGATTCAGCTAAGATATCTAAGATGGTCTCAACACTGATTATCCCACCTGAGGTGAAATCTCATGACTTGGAGTAGCAAACCCTCTGAGTTTGTTTTAAATGAAGATGGTAGCAAGGTCAGTAATTTAACATGCTGATCAGAACAAGCTGTTGTTATGTATACCTTTCATGGGGACAAGTTCTGTGAAAACCTTTGGTTATGGCCATGAATGGGTGGGGTGGCTTGTTTGAAACATAAATGGATGTATAGGCTTACTTGATAATATAAGCTTGGAAATGCAATTCAGAACAAGGTAGCTTTTGTGGGCACCTTGTAGTAATTTCACTGATTACAGACAACAGACAACAAGAAACAAGAAATTACTATTATTTCACATAATGATCTGTAGAAATATTATAATTATAAAACATATTGGGTTGACTTTACAAAGCCTGTGGGTTTTTAATGCAGATGTTTAGTTACATAAATGTTTGTAATTACACATATGTAAGGGAAACAAATCAGCTCATTGTGTACAACATGGTATGATATTAGCTCTTTTTAAAGGTTATTTTGTGCTAAATTAACTGAGCTGGAAAAAATTAACAGTGACCTTTTAAGATAGGTGGTTAAATGACCGTATGCGACTCTATACTATAGTATAAATATGATTTGTAACAAATTAATACTAAAAAAAAGTTTAAAAAGACATTAACATAAAATATATGCTTTATAAAAAGGAGAACTTGACTGATGATGATAATTATCATAAAGGAGACACCACGGACAATGGATTCATTAACCATGTAGAGAAAATGTGTTCTGCCTGAGCAGTGGCCATCTTTTATGACCACAGTGCACCCTGGGATACTGGTAGAAGCATATCAAGAAAATTATCTGCTTCTGCTAATAGCGATCTGATCAAACATAAATAGTGATTACTACAATGGCCGTGACAATAGATAAACATAAAACTCATGTCTTTGTCATGACCTGGCTTTTCTTGGACAGGGGAGGGAATTTTAACTGTGAATAGATAGGACAAGCTAGCTGGGAATGTCTGGTCATGTTGTGTCCAGCTCTTTTAGCCTGGAGGTAGATTTAGGGTGGCCACTTGGGTGAAGAGATTTGTGGATCGTCAAGGTGACATGAAAACAGATGTGGCTGATAACCCTAAGCAAGATATGTTAGTAATTTTATTGTGGAATTTTTGGATTGTTGTTTCTTGACTCTATAATGGTAGTCTGACACTTATCTTCAGGAGGTATTGGAAACACAGCACAATGAGAGAACCATAAATAATAATAGTATGTGTGATAATAGTGTCCTTGGTAACTAAATATTATTGAAAAGAGATAATGGGTAGTTATAAATATTATTTTTCACTTTGACTGATTTCAAATTTAGTTACCTTTTTTTTTTATAATAAAAAAGCATGACTTAAAATAAAAATAATTTTCAATTTTTTTTTAAAATTTGTTTCTTCTAAAATTCAAATATTAGATAAAAATTATGACTTGATATAAATTACTGGAAAGACAACTACATTTCCCTCATAATAAATGTAAAGAAATATAATTATAACCCTAACTGAAACCTCTTCCATGACCTAAAGCACTTTATCATAAATCACTCACTATACGCTAATTTTAACCATCAATTTTATTTTATAATAAGCGCTTATTCAGATGACTTACCCAATTACTTTTTTTTTTTTTAACGATATCACTAGAGCACATTGATCTATTAATCATCAGCTACTGGATGTCAAACCTTTGGTTATTTTAACATGTAGTGTGAGCCAGCCTCCAACGGGTTTTGAACCACAGTCATCAGTTGGATGTTCTACTGCTGGACCACTGAGGATCATTTTATTACTTTCTATGCAAGAAAAAAAGAATTAAAATTTGTTTTATTTAATGACGCGTCTGGATTGCATTGATTTGTATTTTATCATCGGCTATTGGACGTCAATCCTATTGTCATTCTGTCCTATTTTTCGAGGAAACACTCTGCTGCAACATAGGCTACTCTTTCTAATGAGCAGCAAGGGGTCTTTTATATATACCATCCCATAGACAGGACAGCACATACCATGCCCTTTGATGAACCAATTATGGACCATTGATTGGAATGGAAAATAGCCCAAACTGCAAATGAGTCCACTGAGAAGGATCAATCCGATGACCGAAAGCTTCAGAGGCAGACACTATACCGTTTGAGCCACATCCCACTCCTACTTTCTATACAATTTAGTAATTATCATTCTATGTATTAATAAGAGATTAAACATTTTACAAAACAACCTGGTGTGTGAGATCTAACAGCTACTACTTGACCTGTATTTATCAACAATGCAATTTATGATGACTTAAATAAATTTAGTCAAGAATCACTTAATATTTAATACACGTCAACCAAAACTACATAATAATATAGAAAATTGAAACTTTAAACAAGTGACTTACAGAATTACATGTATAATCCTTACCACCACTCACACTGAGAGATCAAATATATTTTGTAATCAAATAACTCTTTTATAATGCTCAGCTTGTCTATGAAAAAAGATTGTTTGTTGGAAAACGTGAAATAGGAAACGACAGTTTCATCTGAAAGACATCTTGACAAACACACTGTATTGGGCTAATCAAATATTTCCTCTCAAATTACACACAATATGTGGGTGTAATTGAACAGCAGGAAATGATAACCCCTGCAAACACCCCATGGACTTTGTCATGTTTGATCTCCATGCCGACAGTGGTGTTAATGTCTTAATCCGAATATTTAATTTTCAGTGAAGGAAAATATTTTGCATGGATTAATTTAATATCAAAACTTTGTTATGGAAGAGATGACCTGCCAGTCTCACAACACACACTCAGTTTTCACAACAAACTTATGATATCCTACAAGTTTTTCACTGATGGTGATCTTACATTGATTCTATTCAAAATAAAGTAGGAAATTCTGGCTGAATGGAAACATTTTCTTAGAGATTTACATTTTATTATGTTACACGTATTACATTTTAATGGTTGTTTTTCTGTCTTATTTCTATTTCTAAAAAGGAATCATTTTGATATGACTATTATAGAAACTGCCAGAACAGATGTTTGCAATATCTTAAAGTGATCACAGAAGAAGACAAATTATGTGCTAATTTAGTTTCTTTTTTTATTTTGTCTAATCAATTAAAGTTTCAAAGGAAAGTTTAAAAAAAAACTTTAAAATAGTAATTTAATGTGATGCTAAATATAATGATTAGACTATTTTTAATGTTATAAACCAGTTTTAGATTATAAAAAAAGAGATTTTTAAAAACAGGTTTGTGAATTAGACAGATGCTGGTTCAGAGGACACAGCTAACTTTTTTCTTTTTGCTCAGAGGAAGGGGATCCAGGGATATTTTCTTTTAATGTGGACTTCCAATAGCCCTTTAAAAACTCTCTCTCTCTCTCCCTCTCTCTCTCCCTCTCCCTCTCCCACGCCCTCACCCCCACACGCACAC